>JAAAYG020011201.1:0-63504 GCA_009936455.2 Tomocerus minor
ATCGCCCCACCCCCTGCACCCCCTACCCCGCCCCCAAATACCGCTACATTGCTACAGTCTGTTTACAACAGTTTATTCCAATTGATATCCAAATCTACAGTTGGGTTGTTTTAGCATAATAATAACTGTGAAGAACTGGGTTCGAAGCAGCAGGTTAAATCTATAGAATAAGCGAGTCCGCTATTTACATTTCGCAAAAGCATTTTCAATTGATACATTATTGATAGATAACGTCATGTTCTATAATATATTGAAAATCGTTTCAACATTTTGTCTCACGGTGCTCCGTCTCTAGTGGAGTAAAGGAGTCTAGAAATGGATAAGTTCTTATTCTGTTTTTATAGGTGTGCCATATGCGACTTAGTGTTCCAAACAGATTCGAAATAATTTGAAGATGATAGAGATACATGATAATTAATCCGTATTCATTATTATTCGTAACACAAAAAGATTGGGCAAAATCGTAAACCCATAGAATGAGCAGTTAAACTGGGAAAATCATTGAATTCCTCCACTAGCTCCTCAATAGAATTAATTCCGTGGCTAAAGAATAAACGAATACAGCAGCCGAGTTTGTGCCCTGTTCTAGAAACCTATTGGTTCGCCTGTATATACCTCGAAATATAGTTACACGAGCATTCAACTTTCTAGTAATATTAATAAAACAATCATGAACTTATTTTCTATCATGTCTGACAATATCCCCTTTCCTGCTGAGGACAAGCCTGTAGGACTGAGTACAAGAGAAAACCTGGCGAATTTATAGTTAGATGTGCATGTATTTTGTTTATGAAGCTCTTAAAAGCGCACCTTTCGTCTCAGAATTATTCCTGTGTATTTATACATGTACGCTGTAAACTTACCGGGTCCAATTTTCCTGTGCTCGCATGTTGGACATAAAAGTGTTTCATGGTTAGAGAGAGAACACTGTCGTCATACTTTATTTATAAACAATGATGTACCTTAATATGACAGTAAAAGTTGCGCCTGCTTATTGATCTTACAGGAATTACGGATTCTGATGATATTCATATTATGAGCTCTATAGCGGATGTTTTTGTCGTCCTATAGGAAAATATTGTCCTTATTCCAAATTTTCCCAAAATTTTGTTTATTTATTTGTGTTTTTCTATCTCTGTCCTTGTTAACTTTAATTACAGGCTACAGTTTAGGTTTGTTTATCCTCCTCCTCTTTCAATAGAAAATCGATAAAAATTAAATGCATGGGATGCTGTCAGGAAAAGAACATCGAAAATGGAAAACCTTAGAATTGGTTCAAAATTGGCAAACAACAGGAAATGTTGGAAAAACCTTAACAAACCAACAAAACAAATGCAGTTTTTGGATGATTTATTAAAGATCTATAGTCATGAAAATTCTCCCAGGAATGAGTGAATAAGCTATAAATTCTAACGTTAAAGAACTTGGATCATACACATTACATGAACTCTGAGCTATATCCTATATCATAGGTTTTTTTCCTTCTAAATTTTTGTAATCAATGTAATATAAAGACATAGCCAAGTAGACATATGAATAAATAAAATATTGTGGGAATGGTTAGTAACTATATGCATTAACTCCTTATTGAAGCTTAACTCTAATCTCCAGTTGAGATATTGCATAACACTGAAGTATACTCCACATGTATATAAGCAGTAGACTGAGATAACTTGTCTCAAGGACGCCCGGAAAGTGTGATTGTGATTGCGTATAGTCAGATTGTGCCCACTTGCATTAAACTAAGAAACTTAAAATTACTTAGTTTGTCGGGTTTAGTGTTAGGGGAACTAAGCGTGTAATAATGCACTAAAATATTCGATAAATGATATGAAACTATTCATTTACACTACTATACTTCTGCCCATTAATATATTCAACTAAAAAAATCCTTCCAGCAATCCTGCAATACCAAACTGAAACATTCCTCTTCAATAATTCCTTGTCACATTGACTGACCAATTACTTCATTTAGTGCTTGTATAGTAATAAATTTAATTTAATTTAATTAATTACACCGTTAAAAATCGTAGATATTGATTAAATCAATATTTCCTAGTTTTCTTAAGTGTCTTCAGCTGAAGTGACTATTATATACTCCTGTTTACAGCTACACAACATGAAATACATAACTCCACAACACATCATTCTACTTATAGTATATACGCTTAGTGTCTGTACAAATGCTTTAGAAAGTGATACACCTGAAATATTGCTGTCACAAGGAAAACTTAAAGGATCTTTACTTGAATCGAGAAGTGGAAGGACATATTCATCCTTTTTGGGAATTCCTTATGGAAAAATTCCTCGGCGATTTGAAGTGAGATGCTTTTTAAATAGATTTTATTTCCTATAATGCTAACTTACTTGTTAAAACTGCATAGCATAATTCAATCACGATGAGCAAACTGTTTTGCAGAGAAAGAAACTGGGGATTATTTTTTATTCCCTGCTCTGAATTTGTAGATGCATAAAAATATTAATGATTCTGCTTTTTACGTCAGTTTTCAATATACAAACTGTACTTTGTAAATTATAAGTGAAGGGTTCTAACTGATAAATGGACATTGTAAATTAAAAGGTAGCTCAGCCAGATGATGGATGGGGAAATGAAGTTTTTGATGCTACTAAATTTGGCCCAATGTGCTACCAATATGAGCACGGAGTCTTCGGAGGAGACAAAATAATTGGTTCAGAGGATTGCTTGTCCGTCAATGTGTATTCTCCTACAGTAAGTGCAAAACAATTTAAATGGACAGTACAGTCACCAGCGACTTCAACTTTTACATTAAAGTGGCTCTCTCTATGTAAAATATAGGTAAAGACAGATAAAAAATTACCGGTGATTGTTTTTATCCACGGAGGAAGCTTTACTATCGGGGCGAATCAAGTTTACGATTCGAAATATTTCATGGACGAAGATGTTGTGCTGGTCACTGTGAATTACAGACTGGGAGTTTTTGGTGACCTACTTTTAAAAAAATGATGTTAACTAATTCTTATGTTTCTTGTGCTACTTGCAGAATGTAATTTCTCAGTTGATCTTTTCCGATAGGATTTTTAAGTACTGGAGATAGAGAGCTCAGCGGAAATTTGGGTATGAAGGATCAGGTTTTGGCCTTAAAGTGGGTGAGGGACAACATTGAGAAATTTAATGGTGATCCGAAAAAAGTCACTATTTTTGGAGAAAGCGCTGGTGGTGCTTCCGTTGGTTATCATTTAATTTCACCCCTAAGTTCAGGTGACAGGCTTTTAAGAAATTAACTAATTCAACGCTTTTCCTACCGATCTACACAAGCTAATTCCTTACTGGGTGAAATTCGTAGGATTATATCATAGGGCCATTTCCTTCAGTGGCTCTTCAATTAATCCTTGGGCTTTACAACGGAAACCCTTGAGAAGTGCAAAAGTAGTCGGTGATGCTGTTAAATGTCCAACAGAAAACACTAAAGAACTCGTCGAATGTCTAAGAACAAAAAGCGCTGAAGATCTCCTTTTTGGTCAAAAGCAATTAACAGTAGAAAACCTCAACACAATATTTTTTACTTTCAAGTGAAGCTTCGTCGTAGTGAAAATAATTAAGTTACACTAATATTTGTTTGATTTAGCAATGGTTCATGTTTCCTGCTGTCCCTCTGAGTATTGTGATAGAGGACGACAGTGCAGAAGCTTTTCTCTCTCAGTCTCCTTATGAAATTTTATCATCAGGGAAAAGCGTTTCAAAGGTTCCGTACATGATTGGTTTGACCCAAGATGAAGGACTGATAATAGATGTCCCAAGTATATTCAAATATCTTTTAATGTGTTCTAAATATGCTAGTAAATACCTTTACCCATTTATTTGTATAATTTTACGCAGTTATCAAAAGTGAGAACGTAACCGCGGAGTTAAACGGTGACTGGCTCAGGATTGCTCCTTTAGCTTTAGACTTTAAAGATGTAGCTGACGAAGATCACTTTGACGAAATCTCTGCAAGAATTCGAGATTATTATTTCGAAAGTGAGGCAATTGGAGAGAATACTTGGTCAGGTTTGACGGAGCTTTTCTCAGACAGATACTTCAACCACGGTGTTTACCGTGCTGCATTATTACATGCAAAAAATGCCAGAGTCTACCCGTATATGTTCTCATTCCCTGGAGATTTCAGTTTAATATCTACATTTTATGGAGTCAAGGAACAACTTGGTTCGATTTTTTTTTTATTAAATTGACGGGACGTGGAGTTTAGTGTGTAATCTAATATGCTATTGTAAGGGTTTTACATTGGTGTTTTACATTTTCTTCATTTCTAGGAGTATCACACAGTGACGAACTACAATATTTGTTTAATGGAGTCTACAATTCTCCAGAATATAATGATGATTCAGAAATTCGAGAATTTTCTCAAAATTTCGTAAAATTATTAGTATCCTTTGCTGAATCTGGGTAAGTATGCATACGCTTTTCTGACTTCCAAACATTTCTCACATTCATTTCTTCTTGCACAATTGGAGATGTTAGAGATGGATTGTATTGTCATTATTGCTTGATTTTATAGAAAACCAACAGCCACATGGGGTCCGGAAACACATTGGAAACCTGTTGCACCTCAGAAACCATTACAGTGGTATCAGATCGATATTAAAACAAATATCTGGGAGGATGATTTGGAATCCAGAGTAGAATTCTGGGAAGGCCTTCCACTTCAAGAACTGAAAAACGAAAACAGAAAATTTCAAAAAGATGAACTGTAAAAACGTTTTTAAATAAAGTAAATATTATTATCTCTGAAAAATCCCCAATGGTAAACGATTCATTTTCTATGGTCTGAATCTGAATGAAGGATTTGCATTTGAAATTAAAAAAAACACAGATTCATTTGAAATAGTAAATACCATAAGATATTAGACATTGAGTAGGTAGTAGTAGGAGTATTGAGATGTTATATAGATATCTTGCATCCCTGCATTAGCGACAATGGCAACTTGGAAAAAAACTAGTTAAAACTTTTGAGTCAGTTATTTGTCTCGCATATAGTCAGAGTGAGTACAATTCATCATCTATATGGAATGATTTCAATTTGCAATGGCGCAATAACGTTTCCCGAGGTTAATGAATATTTGCATTGTTGTTTGGAAGTGGGTTGGCACTTCCTCCGCCACTGTACTGCTGATTCAACTGAGGGATTGCATTGAATTCATACTCCTCTTCGAAATTTCCAGGAAGATTAACTTCCGTATTATTCTCTGTCATGATCATTGACTGAGAATTGGGGATCCACTCGAATGTGCTGAGTTCTTTCATGTATAAATGGACAATGTAGATAGCAACGGAATACAGTATGGCTTGGATGAATATGGCTACATCTTGGTAGCTGCTGTGTCGAAAAAATATTAAATAAATCACAATCAATAGCACAAATCCCGCATTTACATTTCTCCAGAATTTGCACAGAGAGTGAGAGATTTTCGGATCTCTATCCTGCAAGGGCGTAACAAAAAACATTGTTATCCACAAGGTCACACATATGTACATCTATACAAATGCAATTTCTACATAAGATTTAACTTGTTTATGAGAATCCTTACATTTTGGCAAGCTTTCCAAAGTTTTACTGCTGCAGCGATTTTGAGTATGAGAGCCAAGATCTCTAGAGTCACCATCGCCCAAAGCCAAACTGCATATTTACAAAATGTAAAATCAATTTTTTCAAACTACAAAACAAACTTTTATCATTCATTAAGTTTATTACATCCATTTTCACGAACTTTTAACATAAATAAACATTTGGTAATTTCAGTAAGCTTTACAAATAGAGAGAATCATTCTAGAGATACCTCAATTTCACGCATTTCAGAATCTGTGATTAATTAGCAATCTAATATTTATGATAGTAATTAGATGAGGTTTTCTGGGTTTGATTGCCCCAATTACGTTTATAGAGACCATAGTATTCTATCTAGTTCACTTTATGACGTAACAAAGTGTGTCCGCATAAGTTTATCTAATAATTTGGAAGGACATACCCAATACGAATGTGCTGGTATTCCCTTCGGTAGCTTCTGCTTCAGATTCCTTCATAGTGAACGCCACTGCACCGAAAACTCTTACAACAGCCCATGCTAATGAAAGGCAGGTGTTGGTCTACATCAAAGAAGAGAACGTAAGACTTCATGATAAAATGATAACCATATAACAAATGCAATTTTTGTCTTTGCTGCAGAGAAAATTCACCGTAAACGGTAAAAGGCCGTAGTATTTGTACCTGGCATCTCTTTAAATAATTTCTCTTTTCACAATGCTACAAAAACTACAAATAGATGTAGCTCTCTATGTTACTTTTAAAAAGTTATTCTCAAACCCAGTTTCAAAAACTCAACTCTAATTGACATAATACGAAGTATGTTGGTAAAAATTGCAAAGAATGAAAATATTATAATATAAACATATATAATAGATAATTAAAACAAGCTGATCAAACTTTTAGAAACGTCATTTAGTCATTTCTGTCTCCTGTAAAATGTCTATGAATTCTCAATCTCAAAATTAGACGAACATTCAGACTTAAAGATACTTTCAATTGTGTTTAGCTTTTCATGAAAGATTTACGTATTTACTTGATTAATATAGACAGAGGAATAATGATCACTTACGATATCAAGGAGGGCGATAACTTTGACTTTGACCTTATGTTGTAGTTGATCCATGATCTTTTAGAAACACGTTATGTTTGCTGTGGCATTATGTGATTGTATGATAGTTTAGAAGGTAATTTAGTGTATTATGATGTGGTGCTCTATATAATTGTGTAAAAATACTGTAATAATAATATTAGTTTGTTCACTTCACTGTCATGATGAGACTGTTGGGAGTTTTCATATTTCAGGAAGGTTATCAGTGAGCTGTGAAATTGTTTTCAGTGTAAAAGTAAAATAATTTGGAAAGATGCTATCAAAACGTAGTTGGGAATATATTAAGTTTGTTAGGCCATCGAGAGAAAATAGTGTTGTCTCTCATGTCGTGTAGTAGTTCCAGTACTCTAGTCAGTTTCATGATGATAAAGCCGAAGTTCAATTTCGTAGCAGAGGGACAACACTACCGCATTGTAACAAAGAAAAGTTTGCGCAGGAAATGCAAGTTGAGGAATACAAGTGTAGTCGTGTATGAGATATCATAGGGAAGAAGAGGAAAGTGGGAATAAGTTCCTTGTTGGAATTTCTCCGACTGCGGAAAAGGGGATAAGTGAAATGAAAGAGAGAGGAAAAACAGCGTCAGTAGTAAAGATTAGAAAATGAGTTTTTTTATGCTATACTCACACTGCCTGGCATTTATGGAGGAGAAGTCTTGGCTGCTGGGAGAGGAGGAAGAGTTGGAAAAGAGAAAGTCTTGAACAATGGTTATATAGGAGAGAGAAAGTAGTGGTTTCCAGTCAATACTCTAACTCTGCATTCTGCAAGACGACTGGCGCCTTCAAATGTCCTATATCATTGGCAAGAGTCAACGCAATTCATACTAAACATACAGCACTACTTACATATGTATGACCCTGGTGATGAGGCGTGGGTAATTCCATACACAAGGAGTCAAGTTCATTCCAGTACTAGGCTTTAGTGTGGAATTAGTGTTCCAGGACATAACCAACTTTTGGAATTTGATATTTATGAGAATTAAACGCATACTTACTATTACTACGGCACACTACTACACAAGAACATACATAAAGGAACTATACAGAAAGCACAGATATACAATACATTAGAGTACTGCAGCCAAAATTGGGACTTTTACTTGATACATTCTGTTGACTAATAAAATCTCTTTGGCTCTTTCTCTATATAGACATTTTGCGTTATATTATAGTCCATGTAAGGGACTCATGTGTTGTTAGCATGATTTATGTTATAAAATAATAGTGCGCAGGTTGGCCCAAAACTTAATAATATTTCAAATTGCAATGAATGATATTGTGCAAGCAACTGTCACGCTAGCTTTTGATTTCATATTTATGCGATAAGTAATTGCACATACACAGTCCCATCAGCTTTCTTATAATCGGAATTATATGCTTGTGCAAGTAATGGCCAACTTAGAACAATCAATAACTCTTTCGGCCTTTCCTATGTATAATTTAATTTACTTGCCGGTTTCAGATTCCGTTTCGACAGCCTTTTAAAATTTATATATGTTAAATAAAACTTTCCTCAACACCCTGCCTGCCATTAGCGTTAGCAATTCAAAACCACCAAGAACCAGGCCAGTAAGTACATAATTCCAGCTCCACTCTATTATGGTAGTGAGTATTCGGCAGGAGCTAATTCCCATTGAATTTTATGTCATGAACTTAAAGAGATGCAAAAAACTCACTGCACAAGAATATATTTTATAGCTTTTAGGAAACGTAAAATATTGTTTATTTAATCATGCTTCATAATGGAGCTTGACTCTCTATTTCATTAATTAATGAACTCTGTGTAAATGGCTACAGTAATATTATACACTTCTTTATACGAATATGCTATAGAAATGACAAGGACTAGTAATAATGCGTTGAGTAAGCTTATGCGGTGGGTACACAACGGGTACTGATACAACTCATTGTGGAAATGTTGAAGAAGATTTAAAAATGTTTTACTGTCTGTTTCATGGGAAAAGATTAACGATGTGATCTGATAGTATGCAAATTTTTATCAGGTACACTTGCAGTATTGTCTTACATGTGCAACAGATTTAAAATGGTAAGCACAGCAGTAATTACTTAAATTCTGTATTCCTAGGCTTTGTTAAATGCATTTGTAGTGTGTAATGGAATACAAGGCTAACTGTGTAATTAATGCTCATAGATCTACCTTCGCTAACCATCTTCAGTTAAAAATTAATATTTCTCAATGAATATCAATGGGAAATAATTAACTCGACAACATGAAACAATCAAAGTTGACTTTTCTGGATGTCTTCTTCTTTTGTTCTTAGATTTTTTGGAATGAAAACAATTTAGTAGGTATAGTTTTGTTTTCTTTAGGTTCGGTGCGGTAATGTAAAATGAGTAAAATCCCAATAGGTTTTGCATTTTTGACAATGTAGCTCAACGGGATATTACAATTTTGTGTGATCCCAAAAAGGGAGTGAATTAGTTAAAATTATATTATCCTATTTAGCAAATTGCAATCACTATTATTACTGTTTACTATTATGCTACATATATTTTACGTTTGGCTGAATTTCGTAAAATAGTTTGGAGCGTGGAGAAGAATTAATTCTCATTCTACTGTTGATAGAAGGGCTGGAGTGGCATAATCTTTTCTTGTCATTATTGGTTGAACTGCTTAGGATTATTTGGATTGTTCAAATGGTCTGCTGTCTAATTGCATAAATTCTGCATACCATTATACATACTGACACATGGTTAATGAACAAATGAATAAAATGTATTGAATGAATGCATCTTTATAGATCACAAATGTATTAAATAAATTCTGAGAGGGTAGAAGTAAAAAATAATCAGGACAGCCAAGGGAATCTGCAACATGAATGAATAGCGTGCAGACGTGTAGATATGAGGAGAATGTGTCGAGTCAAAACTAAGAAAGCATACAAATCCGATATGTGTCATGGAGAATTTCATTGTACATGTATATAGTACACTGCAAAAATATATGTCTGATGTTTTTAATCATCATAATATAATGTTCTCGGATACGATACATTTTGTTAGCTTTGCCGTTGTTTGCCTATTAGGGAAATAAAGGGATATGTTATGTAATAAATGTCATCTTTCTGTATTTAGTTCGTGTCTTCCGTATGAGAAGTCGGAGATACTAACAAGACAATTTCCCGTTCTCTACAAGTTCAACTATTTATTTTCGAAATCAAATTAGATTATATATAGCATATTGTCATTGTCATTTGAGCAATTACGTTTCCGAATTCTGACACTCGGCGAGCAGGGAACTGATCTGTGTAACAAAAAACTTGATCATCATAACATCTGACAATCTCCAGTATTTCCAGAGTGGTGGAAATGGTTTCCGTAGATCATTGTTTGAGTTTGCATCCACCAATATTTGTATTCTATATGGATTCCAATAAAATTACTTGAGGACAACTCAAGATTGATGAGGTATTAGATTTTGGTAAACTTGTGCAAACAGTGTATCACTTATAAATATATAAAGATAACTTTGGAGAAATGGTGAGATTCGGAGAGATAATATTATATGGAATGTAGTTGGACGAAAGATCTCCCTTCCTAAAATATTGTGGTCCTGTATGCAGCTAGAAGGAATACTCGAGCGAATGGATTAATTATTATGGCGATAACGAAATATAAAATCTAGTTTTAGATTTAAAAATGGTGTGAAAGGATTTTGTGTGTATTTAGATAAGATGTACCTCAAAATAGGTACTTAATGTTGTGTAAGTAGGTGGCCATTAAAGTTCCATTGCTTATTGTTGGTTAGAAAAAGAGGAGTCTCTGCTATTCCGTGGCATCCGTGGAGAAAAATGAGCAATGGAAGAAGGTAGAAGAGGTAAGTACGTATGTGTAGGTACATGACATAAATAAATGTGCAAATGTAGAGAGAAGTAAAGATAGGTAAATTGTGCATATAGAAGTTGACAGTATGTACACAGAGAGTGGAAATAAAATGGTCAGGAAAAAGATGGAATATAATAGATTTTGAGTAGGTGCATGATAAGTATACCTTGGTTATTGGTAAACGTGAGTTTTAGTAATAATTGTAGTGGAGCTAAGAAATAAATAAGAATAAAGTCGTGGATTGGAAGTAGTATACCAAAAATGAAGTTTGAGTTGAGCCATTGGAGTTGGAGTTGAGAGTGTTAGAAAAGTGTTTAGGTACATTAGGTAGAATTTATATGGCAATTGTAGTGATCATCTTCCATTTGTTCTTGGATTCAGTGAAAAGGTTGCGGATTGGACTGCACTGAAGTCAGTGCACGTACGTTGAGGAGAGAAGAAGAGGACATAGGCTGGCAGAACATCCCATAGACATGGCATAACACACACAGGAGAGTGAAATAGTTTCTCTAAGCTAACAATAAGCAACATCACATTATGTGCAATGCAATGTAATGGAACTATTTACTCGTTAAGAAAGAAAAGGGTGGTAGTTGTAGATTCGTAGTAGTTGTAGTAGTAGTTGTAATAGTATTAGTGAATCTCAAATCTCAACGGACCTCTTGCCCTTGGCATGCAAAAAATTCAAGTAGAAGAGGACGAAGAGATCTGCACAAATCTGCAACAGTCGGTTTCTGTAGGCCTGCCTTCTTTGCGCTATTGAATGCGATGTTGTGATGTTTGTATACAAAAGTCGATACGCAATAAGTGAGAAAATCTCAGCCCCTCAACCCTTTCCTCCTGGAAAAAGAGATTTGGTGTCGCGCTGCATTCAAATTCAAATTTAACCCTTTATTTCTCATCAACCGTCATCTGAAGAATCTCTTTACGCAGTTTAGTCATAAGAGCTTATGTTATCTTATGGCATGTTGCCTGTCACTGATATTTTCCAAGAAAACTGTCATTTTGTAAAGGAGATTTTAATTGGAAAATATTTTAAAAATGGAAGAGTCCAGTGCTTCGATCAGGGAAAAAATTTCCAGCTTAGAAGAAAATTTTAAGTTGATCAGAGGACGATTGGACGGATTTGGGAAAGAGGCAAAGGTACTATTTGCTGAAGTGGATATCATCCTTAAATGGATTACGACGACTTTTGGTGAGAAATAAACTGAACTAATGACATTTATATTTACCTAAATGAAGTTTGGATATTTAGCGAGGAGATATGTTAATATTTTCTGACTGACACTCCACAGGAGTTGATCTGATAAATAAAAAGTCTTTTGTCTTCAAACACATTCCGGACTACGAGGAAGTCGAAGAAATTGCTGCAACGCTCTCTCTCCTAAGTACCATTGCTCCTAGAAATCTCACTCAGACCCTAACACCCGTAGAAAAGACCCCTGTTATAGTTCCAGTTAAACCTCCGGAACTTTTAACTCCTCCGGCAACTGTAGCTCCAGTTATTTGTAGACCACCTGTTGCTACCCCCACTATAAGTAGGCCTACCAAACCAAGATCAAGGCTTGTCAGTGCATGGTTGGAAGAAGAATCCGATAGTAATGTCGAAGTTGAATCAGACAAATCCCCTGGTAAGATTTTTTCACTCTTTACCCCTGAAATGTAACTTACTTGACAGTTCTATGAATTCTCATGAATTCTCATTTCATAGAATTTCATGCGCCGGCGAATGTTGAACCACTCCATCTCGCACCTATTATTGACTTAGATAGCGATAGACCTAAGAGAAAATCACGAAAAGAAATAGATTACAAGGAATTAAGTGGAAGTGTTGACATTGAGACACCCGGAACTTCTAAAGATATAGGTATGCTATCTTAACCATGAAATATACAATCAAATACAAATATACAAATCTCCTATAGGAATTTTCATGGAAGTTATCTTACTAATTGATTTTATTTTATTTGACCGCAAGTAGACTTTATACCACCAAAACCAGTTCCAGAAAAGAAGCAAAAGGAAGAAAAGCCAAAAAAGACAACTCCGAAGAAAGCTACTCCAGGAAGCTCTGGAACAAGTCGAGCCCCAGCTAAAACTCCCAGTCCTAAGAAAAAAACTACTGAGAAGCCGGAGACTGAAAAAGAACAAAAGCCTGGACCGAGTCGGTCTATCACAAAGACTGGGAAGGCCTCTCGGTCAGCCCCGGCAGCAGAAAAGGGTAAGGACATGCATGTTGAAGTTTAATAACACTTTGCTGGTGGAAAATCACTTTCCCCTGGAATTCGCAGACCAGCAAAAAGATTCATTGCTGGGATTTCTTGTTTTTATTCTCTCATAATATTTCCCATCTCCTCTTTTTGATCCTCCTTTCCCTGTTTAGCTATTGTGCTTGCTTTTGTGTTCCAGAATTAAAGGCTCTTTCCACCAGTAACATCTTTCCCCCAAAATATACTTAGTTTTCCTCAAAAAATAACTTAATTTCTAACGGAATAAATGTTTAATTTGTAGTGCCTACGGCGAAAAGAGGTCGTCCGAAGAAACGACCTGAAGATCGAGTGCGGACTTACGACCCGAAGGTTCCTATGCAGTGTGACGAGTGCGGGAAGGTAGTAAAAGGTTCTGGGGCTCTTAGGGTTCACAAACAAATCCATTCAAACGTTCGTCCCCACGATTGTAAAGAATGTGGTAAAGCATTTCGTAGAAAGCACCATCTGGATTTCCACATGATGATCCATGCTGGGGACAAAAAGGAAACTTGTAGCTATTGCGGGAAGTCATTTTTGATCCGAAGAGATTTAGTGCGTCATGAAAGGACGCACACAGGGGAGAAACCATTTAGTTGCCACCTCTGTCCTAAAAATTTTAATGTAAAGCAGCATTTGACACTACATATAAGAACGCACACAGGGGAGAAGCCTTACCGTTGTCCGATATGTGATAAAACATTTTCTCAAGCCAATAGTCTGAGGATTCACAAAAAAATCCACACCCGAGACAGAGGAGGACTGAGTAACCGAGGAAATAATGGAAACAGGACTGCCGCATCATCCACTGCCACGTCAAAAGCGACGAGAGTCATTGTGTCTTCCAGTTCTGCCACAGCAACCTCACAATCAATTGTATCGAGGGAACAAGAAAACGTGGGTTGTGCCGTTGCAGTTGTAACAACACCTTCGACGAATATTTCCTCATCATCTTCGACGATTATCATACAATCATCTTCATCTGCTCCAGTGTCTTACCACGTACCAGCTAGGTGTATAGAAATAAGTCCTGCGACGTCCCCGATTCCATCCACATCCAGGCTAGAGTCCCATCAAAATTTGGATCCTGTAAATCAAGCTTGGCATTTAGCTATGGCAGGGAGCTCTTCCTCGTCACCGACTCCTTCGACTTCGACGTCTGTAATTAAAAACACGGGCCCGACTTTAGTCCGGGCGTACATTCATCCTAATCCTAATGCTACTCATCAAGCGACTACTAGTGGTGCTGGTTCTAATTTTCCTACTGTGATTGGTCATACACCTACAACTACGGTGAGGCCTCCGACGACAATCCTAAGACACGGAAGTCCGTCCCCAATTACAATACGACACACAAGTATTCCAAGTTCACACGTATTGACAATGCGACAGGTAAGTTCTTCTTTAACTGCCACAGTGAGGCATCCGACTCCTCCTGGAACGACGTTGAGACTGTCTACTCCACCCGGTCCGATTACTTTGAGACATGTGCCTCCTCCTGGGACTGGTGGAGGGGCGACTGTGAGGTACCCGACAATTCCACCCAGACATCATATCCCTACAACTATCGCTGTAAGACTTCCAACTGCTCCTCCGGCCTCGGGAAGACTTCCAAGTCCGCCCATTGGCTCTTCCAGACATCAACTGCCACTTTCTGTCACAGTTAGACATCCCACAAATCCACCTTCGGGACAAGGTGGATCTTCCTCATCTTCGGATCCTAATGTTACCAGATATCACTAATTCTATAAATATATATCTAGCGAGTAGATTTTTATACTGCTTATATAAATGTTTTTATTGTTGGGTATGTAGATAGAATAGTAGAGTATATTATAAGAGTTGGAATGATGACCTACATTTTAAGCTGTTGTTGTTTTACACATCATATTATATTGAAAGTCAACGTAATATATTATTATTATTTTGCTCTAATACTCTATGGAAATAGTCTGACAGAAGTTTTATATAGATCTTTAGCTCCTAATTACTAAGTTTACATCACAATTTTACAACGCTACTACATAGATAGCTGAGAGACTCGTATTTATAATGGAAACTAACATTCTGTAATTATTTGCAGCAGGAAATAGGCATTTATTAATAGTTTAATAGCCTTTATTACCTCTATATACAAAACTTATTTGTTTGTATTTGTAGCTTTATGTAATAAGCATTGACTGCATAATAATAGTACTTTTAGTGTACAGTAGCCAATTAGCGGAAAAATATCATGTGAATTTTATTACGACTACCTAATCAATTATTACCTCTAATCATTACATTTTGTGACGGATTTGTGAATAATAGGTAAATATTATATACATTTTTTATGTTAACCCCCAAAGTCTAAAGTTTTGTTAAGTAATTTAAGTTTTAAACTAAAATCGGAATCTCTCCTGGTGTTATGTTATTTAATTTATAGCTGTGCTATGCTGTAGTCTGAGCAAAATAATATCACAATAATTTGACTTCATGTTATTTGTCTTCCGGTTTATTATATTATTTTTAATTATACACAAAGGGTTGCTTTTAAGTAGTAGATAATTAATAATTTTATGATAAAAGTATCCTGGCATACTTTTTACAGGTTTATCTCGTTACATTACATATATTATATGCTTTTGATATTTGCGTTTTTGCGTGTAGCATCATTACGGTTTTTCCTTTTTCTTGTACCTGGAACTTAGGATTCGATTTTTGAGTCGACATTGAGTAAATGAAGGCTTTTTATTGCTAAACTACTACAATATTATTATCCATAGTTGAAACTTTTGAAATATTAAACGCAATTGCAAATTACACTTTGTGTGACATAGCTACAATCATTACATTAAAACTCTACATAAATAAAAGGTTTTTCTGACAATTGACAATAAAAAGGAGTAATTTCACAAAATATTTTAAAGTAGGTCACATTTAGCACTTTTTTTGACTATACCTACCTACTATGCACCTCTAGTAATCAGAGAGCTAAATGACATATATAGATTTTTCAACGTCACGGTACGAAACAACCTAATAATTATAATAATAATTAGACATGTATTATAGTACTAATTAGCTGGAGGCACATTTTAATTGGGTCCTAACAGGTGTCTAAGATCTTTTATAGTTTCTATATTACAGACTATTCTAACTTCATCATGGGTTTACACGGTTTAATAAATATTTAGAAAGTGTGGACCAAGAAAATATCTTGGAGTAATTGCTATAATGCAGAAAAAGCTAAGTACTGTGTTCTGGTATATTTATCTCTCTTCTATTTAATACATTAGTGTGTAAGGAGAATAATCTGGCTTTACGTGATTTTGCATGAACAATGGTGAAATTGGTGATGTGATTTTAAGAAAAAGTCGGAAAGATAGTCAATATCCAGTGAAACAGGAGATCGAGATCACGCAATTCAAACTATCGTGATTTTTGGAATTCTCTTGCGATGTGGCCCATTTATCTTTATTGGTTAGCAACTGTTATCTGCGAGGATTTTTAGTAAAACTATAGATGAATTTAGAGTAGGCGTTGGGTGAATAGATTGCTTATCGTCAGAATTTTAGACTTTTCATAAATTTTGCACTTTCTGTTATATCTATCTGCAGTTAGGTACGTTTGGTTCAGTATACAAACGTGGTTTTAGCAATCTATTTATAGAGTCACTATCATGTATACAAATTACACTTACAAGAAGAGTATTTTTAAAAGACACATTTGCAATAATTGCAATCGAGGGTAAGGTGGTAGGAATAATTACTTCTACAGTGTTCATGTACAGTTTCTCTTATATCATAATATTGTAACAAACTAACTGTAAATATAGTTCTAGAGAAATATCCGATTCCGATAGAGCATCGTATGTTTTAGGTATAGGTTATAGATTGTTACTAGAGAATAGGAAGTCTTAGATCAGATCAGGTAGTTATTTATAATTACTGGATATCATCATCATCATTCCATACAATGTATTGTGTGTATTGTACATACAGTGTCCAAGAAAATTTTCAATAAATTCGTGAATGAGATTTTGAAAGATAGAGATCTTACATGTGAAAATGTTTCTTTAGGCAAGATTGAATTAAATAACGCCTTTGAGGATTGCTATAGATGTAACATCTACTATTTTGTCAGTGTAGATAGTATTTATAGTATAGACTTGTGCTTAACCTAGTAGAATTATGTCTATTAATAAATTAATAAATAGTTTCGGAAGTTTTAAGGAAGCACAATACAATTACAACTATAATGCAGTTTTGAAAACTATTGTTTAACTATAAACGATAATCTAAATTATTACTTATTGTACTTACATCAATTATGCATAATAACAACATTAAATAAAATGACTAATATCCTTCAAGCAGCCTTACATGGAAGTGGTTCTTGCTATTCATTGCAACTAAGTGACTATAAAAGGTACGGACTTAACTTTACGTTTTTGGGGTGAGAGAGTTAGATGAAAGAAAAGGCACCCATTAAAATTCACATATTTTAGGGCAAATGAAATTTTCTTTAGCTACTAATAGCTAATTTACTTAATATCTATCAGACACATAGAACCCTACTTATCCTACATAACAATAATATGTTTACACATAAGTACCCATAATATGGTTTTATTGTTAGGGCAGAGGCAGATTCTACTTGTGGGGTTTCAAACGAGTTTACTGATAATTGGGATGAAAAGGAAAAATATACAAATGATTATTACTGCGGTGAGTACAAAACGAGTTCTTTGTTGACGCCACCACATTTTCCTCCTTAAGAGATCTGATGATTGTCTATAAATGTCACTAGACTGATGCAACTGCAAAAATATTTTGAATTAAGTACTTGGAGTATCAGATTATGAATTGTGAATAGGTTATTATTACTTGTAAACGTGTTTACCTGTTCTGACAAATCTGCCAGTGAATCCAGATTTGCTTCACGGTCCAACAGTCTTGCCACATTGTCCCTCATGACTCCAGTTACTTCTTCCACCTACAAAATTAAATAGATAACATAATCTTAATTGTGGAAAATGTTAAAAACAAACTGTATTTACTATATATTTCTTACAATAGCCGAACACAATATGAAAATCTCAATTTTTGACAAACCTGAACACGGACTTGGTTAATTTTATCATTGCCAATAGTTCCGTCCGGTTCCTGAAAGCGTACACTTTTGGATCTGGGCAAAGAATTGGACCTTCTCTTTTCCTCTTCATTTGTATCTTCGCTAAAATCGTTGTCGAGGTTAAGAATGGGCGCTTCCGGGCCATTTAGGAAGAAATCATCAGGATCTGCAGGGATACTTTTGTCACTGCGATATTTTTCATGTTTAGTTGCCGAAGAATCAGAGTCAAGAAGATTCGTCGTACTACTATGGAGTCCACTGGAAGACAACAAATCGTCCATTTCTTCATCACTTGCATTTTGCAAGTCTTCCATGGACAGCGTTCGACGAAATTTCAGAGCCATTGCGACTAAATCCTTTTCTGTCAAACTGATATCTTAGGTTTCAGTCACTAAATTCTTAAAATACTAGTTAGTTGAAAGATTTTATAAATTTCTCATTTGTTGGCTACAAAGAATCGAAATCTCACAATAGACCGAGATCAAACTTAAAGCTATATATAACTGAACAAATTATTGCACAGGAAATGGTTTTAAGGCCACATAAATATCAAAATATTTGAATTTGATGGAAGAATTCCTTTTCTTAATCCTGGAAAACTGGAATTCAACACAAGAGAAATACGTAAAGTTAAATCAAGTATCAAAATGTGTATTTTTACTGAATAATTGAATTTCACATAACAATTAATTGATTTTACCTTTTAGTTTAATTGTCTCATTGCGTTCCATAGTGCTTTCTATCCCGCATTGATTCTTCACATAGCTGTTGAAGGAAATATGGTAGATTACATATTAGACGCAATTCTTAGTTCGAAGGAAAATCAATAAGCTCGATCTTCTTGTTTTGGAAGATTAGATATTTAGTTTTCTCTGTTTGATTGGCATACGTCACGATCTACACGGAATACTAAATCCGTGTGCAGTCGACTGTAAATTCCCAATCAATGAATTCACAGTCAGTCAATAAGCCAATAATGAACACCTGTTCAGAAATTCATCGTTGGTTTTAAAATGAGCTCCGGTTGGTCCGGGTTTTCTGCACATTGAAACCTCTTTGAAAACTTTCCGGGTTTCTCCAGCACAGCCTAGATTGATTCATTCATTGCTGGAAAAACTTTATTTGGGAAAATGTGGGAAGCAAAGGAGAATTGTACACAATCCGCATCTCTGAGTCTCTCTATGTGTCTATAATGTGATCATAGTCAAAATGCAGAATGACATAGTTTGGGTTTAGGTTATCACTTTAACATAATAAATGTAAGTTTATTATGTAGAAAAAGGTTGAATTTGGATTTGGTTCAACTAATACTATGTAGACTAGACAAGGGAAAACAAGAAAAGTGTTTCATTATGCTCCATGATCATGAGAACTATCGTTAATACATCAATTTCATAGTGCTCTTAAGCAAAAAGCTATCCGTGGGGTGCAATGCATTAGTGAATGAAAATAAGGCGACATAATAATATAAAATTCTTTCTATGCATTTCACAATCTATGTAGAAATAAATGTCGTTTGCCAAATGTAAATGGTTTACTAAATTCTCCTTAACTCTAGCTAAGCTATAGATATCATAATAGTGTAAGTAAATAATCATCTTGACAGGGAATATGGTCGTGCATGAAAACCTATGACTTGGTTTTCTGTACTTCTACTAGTACAATCCCTTGCATTAAAATCTCGAGCAAGTTAAGGTGGTTTGTTGTGTTTCTATGTAGTAATAGTCTAAATATTAGTACAACACTAGAATACAGAGTTAAAGAATTCATGTGGTTTAAGGGGAAAGAGTCCCCTCTCGTCTTTCCTTGCATATGAAGAGGTGATGTGTGGAATGAACCTATTGAGCTTTATTAAAGGAGGAGGATTGGATGATTTACTGTATTATGGATCAGATGGACTTTTATTAAATGTTTGCTATCAAGCAGCTGGCTCTGTTAAAACTTTTTCTCGTATAATTCACACTCAGCCCCAACAGAGCTAGACTAAAAGCAAAACAAAGCAAAGCAATAATGTAACACTATATGAATATAGCACATATTATACAAGTAAACACATACTGAGGACATAACAGTCTGACTGCTACTGCCTGGATATATAGATATGCAAGTACTAATGATGAACACAGTTCACGACTAGTTTACTACTGAAGCTAACCAAGTTCTACACAAATTCTATTTGTAAACTAACTGATTAATGAATATCTAGTGAAAAGACACTATCTGAACTCTAAAAAACTATTGTGGCTATATTGACACTATCATTTAACGACTGGCTGTACGAAAATGTTTATTTATTTCAAATAAACCAACACACAAACATTTACACACACACACTTATATACTTACTTATACATACCTGAACACAAATCGGCTAATATCACTAACGGCAAATCCGTTTTTTCAACGAACATTGCACGCTAAACATTAACTATACATAACATATACTCTCTAAATGTTAATCTGCATATTTATTTCTATTGAAATTAAACTGACATCGGAAATTGACACGGCAAAACAGAAATAACTCCTGCACAAGTTGGGTAAGCACATAAAGCATAAATTGCCTTTTTATTTAATAATACCAGTTTTGAAGACCTGAATATTGAAAACAATTAATTTTACAAACATATAGATTGACATTGAGAAAGGTGTTAAAATTATTTGTCATTTTATCTTGTTAGTCAAGTGAACCAAACCAATTTAAAAAAAAGTTTATTTCTAATCAAAGCTAATGTATATAATAAATCATAGCTGAAAACAACTGTTTAAAACAGTCCGAAGTAAACACATTCAGATGTCATTATGTCACGCAATGAAATTGCTTTTATCCTTTTATTTTTGAGTTAAACCTAAACCCAGGTGAAGGAAACCAATCATGTATTCCACGTCCGTATTAGTAGATTAACTACAGAACAGATTATAGATAATTGCTCTGATAAGGTCGTTCTTTTAATAGTTTTAATCTAATAGGTACAAACAAATAATATTTGCTCAAGTAATGACGCATCTTTTGTATTGCATTTAAATCATAGTCCAATGTTCATTGTTCGTATTACAGTTTAGTAGATATTTTGCTTTCAAATTATTAAAACAAAGAAAAAGTTTTTAAAAAAAATGAACACAAGTGTAACAGTAGCGGAAAATTACTGGGATCAGGGATTAGACATTGCTACTAATATTCTGAATTTAACTTATACATCTGAGGCAAAGAAGCCAGTACAGAATTTCAGGTAGGTATTTTGTTACAGACACAGATAAATTAATATTTCATGTTCTTATACGAATACAGCAATAATTAAGACTTATCAACTTGTTCTTAGTTTTAACAAAGACAAGTGTAAACTGTAGACATTATTCGCTTCGCACGCACCTCTATTTTAATTTATTAATGCAGTGAAAATCCACTGGAAAATAGAATGGATACAATTTTGTATTCATACATTTCAGTTTCCTATTGGTAGGTATTCGGTATTGATTTGGATGTTGTAATGTTTTACAATTCTACAAATAATTCTGTAGAAACTGTCTATTATTAGGGGGGAAATGTTTTTGTGGTGCATAGTAATTAGTTTCGTCAATGTCGACAAGTAGGAATTAGGAAGACTATTAGAGTTGACGTTTTCTCAAGCAAAGCCTTTTGTATTCAGTTCAAAAAAATAAATATTATTGTGTAGGGAGGTATAAATTTTTATTAGTTTTGCATGTGCATAGAGCATGGAAGAAATAATAATGCTTTTGTTCGTCTGCCATTAGATTTGCTCATAAAGGAGAGGAATAAATAGTTGGTTGAATCAATATAATATTATTATTAGTATTGTAAGCTGAGCTTACACATTTACGTTCCGTGTGCACATAGAATCTTTCTTTGTCGACAATGTTATCGTTATCGGCAGAATTACTCAAGGATAAGTGTGTAACTTTTGATGCTTTTACTAACTTAGAACGAATAGCAACAAAAACATTAATTCTCTTATAATCGCAAGCATAACTTATGTCATATCTTTAGTTAGTCTCATTGTTAGTAAATAGGGAATACGTATTAAAATCTCTGAACATTTTCCGTTTGAGGATTGCACATATACACAGTATTCATATTAGTCTGGTAATTACCAGTTATGTAGAGTAGATAGTATTTGCAATCATAACGCACATACTGAACTGTATATAAAATTGTGTACTAATATGTATTATCTGAACTATATAATAGAATTGTATATTCTATACGTTAGTGCCTAATATTCTTTAGACAAGTGACTACAGCAAATAATTGTAATTAACCTTATTCCCTGTACATAGTTGTAATAATAAAAATACTCTTTGGAATTGCTTATAACTTTGTATCTGAAGTCTGAATATTTCGGGATATTAATTATTTTTTGTCTTATGGGATGTGATCATGCAATAGGCAATACGCGGACGAAACATTAAAATAATTAGAGATATATCTGTAATAAGATATTTGCGAGGATGTATCTATTATACACTTTTAGTAGCTAGGTTTAGGAAGTCTCCTTATTAGCTTAATGACAATAATTGCACAATTTCAATTTGAAAAATTTATATTTTAGGGCCTACTCATAATTACTCATTGATACATGCACAAACCACATAATACGTATGATGACATGCTAGCTATCCTAAAATGTTGATGCTGATAGCCTTTAGCTTTATTTGTCTCATGAACTGCCTGTAGTATGCAGTAGTAGTAGCCTACAGACATAAGTAATTAAATAGACTAGACCTATGCCATACAGACAGATAAAAATTAAAATGTTATAATGACACATTTTTATTAGTGCGGAAAAGCGTAGACAATTTATAGCTACACATTTTTCATTTTCGTTATGCGCTATGGCATTTGGCAGGATAAGGCAAAGAAACTTTGAATGAACATTAGTTATTAATTTTAGCTCTTCGGACAGTTTGCTTTGTAACAAAGTATATTCTAAATTGGGTAAAATTATTTGTTGGAATTTCAGGCACAGAATTTTCTTTCTTTTCCAGTTTGGATGATAATTGCTAATCTTTTCATTCCAGCAACATTTACAACCTAATAGTGGGGCTGCTATCAACTAAGAAGATTCAGAAAAATCAGAACACTCAGTCGAGGCAGAGACACAGCATGCATGCTGTTGAAAATGGAGAAAGTCATGGAGATCTGCTGGAGTCTGGATATACAAAGAAGAGATCTATATAGTTTGTTGACCACTCAGCGCAATCACATCTACAAGTGCAGTGTTGTAAATTAAATTATTATCATCAGAGAACCATTTCTATGTTAGGTACTTTTTCAGATAAATAATCCACAGAATAGAAACTGATTAATCTCCGCCCCTAAATTATCGATTAAATTATACGTTTTTTGTGCGCAGTTAATTGTTTGTGGGTTTTAACTAAATGATATCTGATAGCAAGATCCAAGATAAAGGAAGGATGTGTCTATGCTTTTATAACCCATTAAAATAGACTGCGACAGGCTATATCTATATCTACATGGAATCATCAATTATATCTTCTTGTTGGACACGTTATCTCTTGGGGTTGTAATCAGATATTTTTCAACTGATTAGTCTCAGTGATCTGAGTGAACTCATACACTCTTGTGAAACCTGAAGCGCACTGAATATTTGGAGGACTCAATTGTTTACTTTTAAGAGTATTCGAAGTATTCTCATTATTGGTGTCTGTGCTGTGGCTGGTGTCATCCTTTGTGCTGTGGTTAGGTACTGTGGAGTTTGAAATCGTTTCATCATGTGAGGGAGAAAGAATGTAAGTGAATCAGACGCGCACAAGTCTACAAACCAAAGTTAGCCAAAGTATACAGAAAATACAGATAATAATATTTACATATGTGAGAAAACACTACATTACAAAACCACAACTGCCAGGACTTTGGATATCGTTTTTTGAGCTTTTTATTGAAAAATGTGGGTCAAACCGGAGGAGATTTTAGTTGCTAATGCTTTTTGGTGAGTTTCTTTCATATACTGTTCAAGTTCAGTGTGTTTAAAACTATTTGAACCCATTAATTTTGGAAAAATCTTTTTTATCACAATGATTTCATTATAGGGTGACAGAGCAGGCTAATTGCTTTTTTGCATTACAACGTCGCCGGGGTCATGGATCAGGACGAAAAGATTTTGCGTCTTTACTGGTTGGAACATTGGACACTGTTTTGGACACCAAACCTCCACCATACAGAATTTTGCATCAAACTTTGCATTCGGAAGTCTATTACCGTAAGACGCAAATGAAATTATATGCAACTTTCTCACTTTCAACTTAAATATCCCATTACAACTTTGTAAATGAAATACAATGAATTTATAATTTCTTTGCAATTTGATTGCAGTTGTTGCCTGCTCGCTAACTCACAAAGAAATCGTTGAAGACTGGGAGTGGATTGAAAAGCATTTGCTGTGCACTTTGTCAAACTTTGATGATGAAGATCAAGTTACAGAATTTGTACGATGTAAAATTGAATCTTTAGTAGCACATACACAGCCAAAGTCTTCGATTCATGAAGGTTTGTGCAAAAAATAAAAATGTTATAAAATGTAGGTAATAGAAAAAAAAGTGTTTAGATACTCAAAGGAAAATTTCTTAAATGATTGTTTTAGATGTTGAGACACAGGCGTTTCGAACTTCTTCAGTAAAATTTCACAAATTATTTGACATGCCTGCGGAAGAGAAATTAATAAATTATTATTCGTGCTGCTACTGGTCAAGAAATTTGCCCATTCAAGGATGGATGTATTTGAGTGTGACTCATCTTTGCTTCAATTCTTATATATTTGGTAACGAGACCAAGATAATTCTACGTTGGACTGATGTCACTGGTCTGGACAAATGCAATTCCTTCCTCTTTCCAGATTCTATACGCGTTTCTACCAGAGAAACTCAAGTAACTATTCTGAACCAGAATATTTTATTAACAAAATATATTCTTTAATTATTAATTTATATTGTTAAATGTATATTTGCAGCACTACTTTTCGATGTTTTTACACAAATCTGAGACATTTAAGTTGATGGGCCAGTTAGCCAATCTTGCTATGAGACAGTAAGGAAAACTTTATTTGTTCATATAAAGTCATTTGGGAAATGGGATCTGTGTGATTGATTGGTTGTTTGTTCATGAAGATTAATTGACGAAGAAAGCTTCCATGAAGACAAAGATTTATTATCCAAGCTAAGTAAAAATGTGCCAAAAAAACCATCTTATCTTAAGCGAGATTTGGATGCCCGTGCTCATTCGGAAGCCTTCCGTTCGTTGTTCCGATTGCCGGCAGAAGAAAAATTAGATGGAACTACAAATTGTTCTGTGTGGACCCCGTACAACAAGAAACAAGTGTCAGGGACGATGTACTTATCTAACAACTATGTTTGTTTTCAAAGCAAGGTACGTAAGACGTCTTAATGTACAAAAGTATTTACTCAAAAAGGAGACATTTACTGGAAACCCAGATAAAATTCATTAAAATTGTTTGAATAGTTAGCGCAGGTCAACCAAGTTCAGTTTGATAAAGCCAAGCGATCATATTTAAAGACCAAACATTTTTGTAAACAAGATTGTATAGATCTCCAATGTTTAAATACTTTATCTAATATCCCATACTTTGCATCTCAAATTCAGTTTTTCTGTAAAAGCACTACGATAACATTACTCGTCAAATATATGTAAAACGTAATTCATTTGATGTTATGAGTAATCATGTAACTTGAGATCATTCACATTCACACACACACCTTCCCGACCTCCAAATATGGGCATTGTAATTGTTTATAATGGTTATGTATAGGTGCCGAATTTACTGATTGTGATAATCCCATTGAGGGACGTGACTGTAATCGAAAAAGCCTGTTCGCAAAATCATGGTGATAAATCAATTCATTTTACAACAAAGCAGAAGTCATCGTTTCTCTTTACCCAAGTAGACGATAGAGACTTTCTGGTACAGAAATTATCTGAGTTGCTTGCAAAAACATTCACTCACCGATCGACGTAAGTAAACAACTGTCATAAGACACTCACCTATAAATAATGCTTTTCACTTCCGTATCAAATTTTAATGTGCAACATGGTCTCATTTTTTTTAGCATTCATGCAGTAATCTAAATGAAATGCTTTTACTAACATTATAGGAGCAGTGTTGGCGACTCTGCCAGTTTGTGCAGCTCTTCCAACAGTTTTGTTTTGCTGGAAAATTGTGATGAGGAAAGACAGAAACGTTTACACTGTAAGATGATATTTTCGGTATTACACTGTATGTTGTCACTTTTTATGATGTAAATTACAAAGTCATTATGCTACTCTACTACAATTACAAAAATGGCTGATATATTGGCAGTATGACACTTCATTGGTGTTCGTATCATGCATGAATATGTATTATTGTTGGTAGAGTATATAAAAACATTTTTCTGATGCATATGAATTAGTTCATATGCACTTGGCTTTATTGGAGCTTGTAACCTGTTCTTAGTATTTGTTTACGTATACGTCACATTATTTTGTTGGTTTGTTGCTCAAGGTTGAAAAGCTATAGGAGTTCATTAATATATGAGTCATTGTTATTTGTTGAAGCTTTTTCCTCTAATGATATTAATATTAAATGCACCATTGTGGTTTCGGTTTCACTATTTGTATTTTCACAGATGGTTGTCTGTGTGGTTAACAAGTAGAGAAACTAAAAAGTTCAATGTTTAAAATGTTGCAGGTGATGGGATATTGAATCAGCCTTTAATGGAACTCTTTCCTCTGCCTGTACATGGAGTGGTTTTAGAAAGCGAGATAGGGAAGGAAGCCCTTTGGCATAAGCATTTTGAAGAGTATGGAAGAGGGATATCAATGTATCGAACTGTAGAAACAGCGCATCTTGTTGTGCGTGGAATCCCAGATAAAATTCGTGCAGAAGTTTGGCTCGTTTATTCAGGAGCACAAAATGACATGATAACAAATATGGGTCATTATTCTTACTTGGTGGATCAAGCTCTAGCAAAGAAATGTCAATCAAATGAAGAAATTGAAAGAGATTTACATCGCTCTTTACCAGAGCATCCAGCATTCCACGACGAAGCTGGATTAGATGCATTACGCCGAGTTCTTTGCGCTTATGCCCACAGAAATCCACATATTGGCTATTGTCAAGCCATGAACATGGTCGCTTCCGTTCTTCTGCTTTATTGCAGCGAAGAGGAAGCCTTTTGGCTCCTAGTGGCAATCTGTGAAAGACTTTTGCCTGATTATTACAATCGTCGTGTGGTTGGTGCTCTGGTGGATCAAGCTGTTATGGATGAACTGTTGGAGAAAAACGTACCTAGACTTCATGCCCATTTAAATAAGCTTGGGATGATTGGCATGATTTGCCTCTCATGGTTTCTCACTTTGTTTCTTAGCGTAATGTCTTACGATTGTGCTGTTTTCATTATCGACTGTTTTTTCTACGAAGGAGCTAAGGTAGCCTTTCAAGTGGCACTCACAATTCTCGAGTCTAATGAAGAAGCCATTCTTAAGTGCAAAGACGAAGGAGAGGCCATGCAACTCCTTACAGACTATCTTAATGGCATTTATCTTGTTAAAGAAGAGTTGATTGATATCGGAGAGGATTTGAGCAAATCTCCAAGTCCTCCTTTAACAATTAACACCGTTCCCCCAGGAATGCCTATTGGTCCTAAAAGCAGAATGGAGAAAAGTCACAAAAAGAGTGTTGCCATTTCTACGCTCGTATACGAATCCTACAGAAAATTTGGAACAACTGTCACATCTGGTGACATTGACAGAATGAGGCTGAAGCATCGACTTAAAGTTGTCCAGACTTTAGAAGATGTCGCAATGAGAAATGTCTTAAGAAGTGTTTCCTGCAAACATACCTTTCAAAATAAAGAATTACAGGAATTGTTTCTGCTTGTCAGGGGAGATCATTTGTGGCAGGTGGCTTGTGGATCTCAAGCTGCCATTTCTTCTTCCGAAGAATATCAAGGGTCTCAACAGTACCAACTCCTGGATATTGATCAGTTTCGAAATGCTTTTATGGCATTCAGTCCTTGGGGCAGTAATGGAAATCCACATTTGTTTGCTCTAGTAGGGAGAATTTTTAAGGTGTGGAAATTTTATTTATCTCTGTATACTACAGATTCACACTATTTCACTCGTAAATTAGCAAATTAGTGAAATTATTGCATGTAAATTGTAGTATAGAGAAATAATAATGTTTTTATAATTATCTTTAGCTTTTCGACGGCGATTGTGATGGGTACTTAACTTTCAATGAGCTAGTCCAAGTGCTGTATTTGACTGGCAAAGCGGAAATCACACGGAGACTTAAATTAATGTTTGCCCTTCATTTACCTCCATTATTGGATACGGATGCTAGTACACGTAAGTCAATAACTAAAATGAATATTACGAAATCGTTAAATACTTCATTAGTACTTAATTGCAATTAATCTGTTCATTTCTATGCAGCTGATGACAGTACAGCAGAAATGGCTACAGAAGCATCAGAATTTTTCTCCAGTATTGATAGCGTGGCAGTGAATACAGAAAATCTTGATACTAATCAATCATCACCTTCTCGATCCTGTAGTCGGACCAGCACTAACAAACAATCAGGTAAAATCATCAGAATCACGATAAAATATGTAGAAAAGGGTTTTTCTAATTCGAAAATTATATTTACTGCATTTTAACAGAAAATCTTGCAAAATTAAGAGATGCAATTGTTTCTGAAAATGGAGGAAGTGTTCCAACAATGGACCAAGCCCATTTCATTGCCATGTGGAAATCCTTCTATGATGTCTTTGTTCATCATAAAGATGAACAAAATGCGTATCACTCAATTGTGAGTGTAGGGACACTTCTGATAAAATTGGGAGATGTTAGTAAATTCCATGATCAACCTTTCGTCTCCAAGTTCGGTAGTAACAGCCCAATGAAAGAAAGTGCATCAGTTCCAATCATCAACCCTTCCAAAGGCATATCTGCAAGCTCGTCTATGAAGAATATGGGAAGTCCAACAAAACTTAAGCCACTGCCGCTGCAAGGAATCGATATGAACACTCAAAATAACGGAGATACTTCCTCTGCAAAGGTAAATTGAAGCATTTTCCAAAACTTTTCATAGTTTCGTGTTTGCGTTTTGAGTATTGTAAAAAATGTTTTTATTTTCAGGTGGATTTGTCAGCCCCCGAAGGATGGCAGGTGACGTTTGAACAATTCTTAGCCTCGATTGTAACAGAAGATCCTCTTGTTAAATTCTTCGAAGATAAACTTGACCTGAGTAGTCTAATAGACCGCTACAAGACGAAAAGACTCTACAGACAAACAAGTTTGTCCTCCTCACCCGAGTAATTCCAGTTTTATTTTTTAAACAAAGTTCTTTCACACGCTTAAAATGGTATTTCGTTTTCTATACACAAGTCTCTAATCGCTGGACTTGATTTGTACCGGTCTCCAGTACAGAAAAGCTTAGGTTAGCCATTTACTATTATTTCCATTTTTAATTTGTTTTCATATAAATACAGATACTATTTCTAGAACTGCTAAGGCGAGCCTAATGAAACAAAATGAGTGACATGCGTAGGAATCTATATAGCACTATATCATATTGGGGAGTAATAATTGCACTCAGCTCTCAGTCCGTAATTATTCTTCTACATTTTTGTACACATATCAGTTACACAATCCGCAGTTGAAATCAAAACAGTTATTTGTACCGTGTACAGTACATTCTTGAGCACTTACAATGTAAGTGATGCTGTCAATTAAGGTTCAAGACAATTAGAGGTTTTTTCTAACATGGCCATTGCTATCAAAACTCGTATTTATAATAAACTACGTAGGTACGTATATAATGAATGTACATTTTGTGTTGTAATTTAGAAACTAGATTCCTACTTTCTGTATAGAATTAATGTTAAATATTCATTTGTCACGACAAATGTTAAAATAATGTGCATAGTCAAAAATAGTACATGTCATAAATTGATGACTACATGAAATGGTGTGCCGTGGCCTAACTATGATGATGTCATAATTGTTTGGTAGCATTAAAATCGTGTATTAAATATTTTTTGAGTTGGTATACAACTAATTTTGTAGATACTTATAAAAGATGATCAATTTACTTTCTAAAATCTGCCGGAGAAAGTCGAACGTTTTAGAAAATGTACGTTTAATTTTGTAACCTATCATTTACTTGGCAGATATGACTTCAGGTGCTGAACAATTGTGTTGAAAATTACAAAAATATAGTTATACTACATCATGTGAAATATTACATAGGTTAAGCTGGTTATAAAACTGTAGATGTTGATGAATGGCGTGATTTAAGCTAGTACAGAATACATTATAATATGTAAAATTCCAAGCTATCAATATGAATAGTATTAAACAAGAAAGTATGTGCAAAAGAGTAGATAACTGTGGATCGCAAGAAAATATAATCATTTAAATACGTATACTAATAAGTATAATAATAAGTATCATATAATGCTAAGATGTTACCTGAAAGTAAAGCTATTCTCCTTAGTAATTTAATCCGTGGGTGCATCCATACCTCATTCTTAAAGTTATTGTCACACTTCTATCTTATAGCTTAACAGAATTTTAATGTTTGTATCTGATAATTTACTATAATATTATTATCATATTCCTTAACCAGTGAAAATTGCTATATACAATAGTGCTGATACCATTCTATACCAATGCATTATTTTAAGACGTAATTTAATAGTTTAATTTGGGATATTACAAGTTTTAAATCTGCTTGATTTCATTTAAGCTGAGAAGGTGTGCTCATTATAGTCTATAGGCTATAAATTATTATTGGGAAAAGTTATTAGTGGGAAAATTTGTGTATTCCAAAATGTTCAAAAATAACCATTCGATCTTTTGTCTTTGTCACATTTTGCTAATACGCGATGCTATCTGTGTGGAATAAACTGCTTTTTCGATTCTATAGTTGTATAATGTGTAATTATGTTCTTGGAATTCCTGTTTTGTTAGTTTAGATTCGATGTATGAATTGAATAATTTGTTTTTAAGTCACTAACTTTAGCTGAATTGATTGCTAATGTGAAACCGTAATAAAGGAAATCTTTTGAAACTAAAATCAACAGTTTGTTTTTATGATTAATTTGTTCATTTTGCGACTCATGGCACTACAAACAATTCATAATATAATGGATAGGAAATACTTTTGCTATGTAACACAGTGACAACTGTTACTGCCTACAGACAAAATTATTATAATAAATGTACACCTAAGATATAAAAAATTTGAACAAACTTGTAATGGAAGCTATGAAAAGGGCAGTAGTAAATGAAGAAATGGATTAAAATTCGCATTCTAGTGAAGGCTGTTCTTCAACCGATGTTGCATAACTTCTGTAATTGAAAACTGATCCAATTATAAATACCGTAAAAAGTGGAAAAGGTATTGCAGCTAAAGATATCATGAGCTTAGTGCAAGTTTCGGGTTCCAATGCTTCTGGAACTGGGAACATTTTTCTAACGCGATTAAGTTTAGAGTCCCCACCGGTCATAATTGGACTATACGTGACGCTTAAACAGCATACTAGAATAATTATCTGAGAGCCGAAGATGTACACCAGAATTGCACTACAACTTGATGTTATACACCCAGCCACTACTGTAAATAAAAGCATTTTTAAATATAATTCTTCATTTAATTATCCTTTTACCCTTCAATTACTTTTTGAATTGATTTTTCCAGAACTAAAGTTTAAAAGCGGTAAATTGTACCATCACGACTTACTCATAAGTAAATGTGAAATGTATCCCAGGACCATATGACTTATTATGAATGTCGACCTCTTTTGTTGCTTCATAGGACGAATAAATCCGATAATTAAATTTACATGAAACATTAAAACCGCTAAGTAGCCGATAACACCATGTACTCCAAAACGGCGTCCAGTGTACTTGGAAACACCCAGCCACATGAATAGTGTTGTTAGAAATGTAAAGAGAAAGTGACTCTAAAAGTTTGATATAACGATTTATAAGTGAGTATGTAGGACTTGAAGATGTTTTTTGGAGAAAATCGTCAATAACAGTCTTCAGCAATATATGAATTTGATGAAACAAGTAAGGATTTCATTTTTTACTTACCAACAACCAAAATCCAATCCCTAAACTTCCCTTCTTCCCAGCCTCCTTAAAGAATCGAGCGTAGTAGATACTCAATGTATGGCATAATAGCATTATTAACATGTACAATCCATGCTCATTTCCATCGATCTATATTTTTAAAACACAGTTACTGCCATTTGATAAGTATTTCTACTTGTATGTGTAGAAACACGATTAAATTCAAAGAATAAAGAAAGGCATTACTTTATTCAGATTCTGAATTTCTATGATTTGATCGGTCGTTTTGTGGTCCTCTTGAAAACAAATCTTTAAAATCTTTACCCGATTAATCGTGTTACATTCTTCAACCTCTCCGTTGTCAAAGAACGGACAATAAGCCCATGATTTACTCAGAGCCGCGATATAGTCATCAATTTTTGTGGCTCTAACGGTACCAGGAGGATCTTGGATTGCATAGTTTTTCTTGCTTGCCGCTTTTAAATCTTTCTCACAATAAAAAGGCCCTGGAGGGCAGGATTTTCCGTCTGGAGACAAACCAATGTCATCTACGGTGAAGAGCAACAAGGAAATTTTAAATAGCTTATGTCAGGTACCTAAACACATTTTCTAGTTGTTTAGATGTATACATACCTAATATACACTTGTCAAATTCAGGATTGTGGATAACTCTGAAGACACAAGGGTCAATTCTTGCTGGAACTCTTTCAGGTTTCTCTGAAGGATCCAATAGATTTGGATTTAACCCGTGGCATCTTACCTCAGATCTTGTCCACCCACGGTAAAAGGGATAAGGCACACCATCAAGACTATCTTTCTTCTCAAGTAAGATTGCGGGGGTTAATGCAGTCCTGTAGTTTCTTTCTCCTTTTATATGGAAGAGAAGCCTGTGTTCAAAATCAAAATTACTGCCTTCGTCTTTTCATCACTCTTTATTATAAATATTAGTTTATCATTGAAAATTAAGCATGCTCATAGAATAATTTCAATTGATAATGGAATTACAAAAATTGCATAGCGATAACACTTTGGCAAATGGAATTAATCCAATTGAAATTGAAGTGAAGATCTGTAAATCCGTCAAAGTCATGGCCCACAAAGACATGTGGATGCTGCGAGCAATTAAAAATAAGTAACTACCACGATTAATATTATAAATAGGTACTATACTTTATTTAATCATCATATGATAAGTAGTTTGATTGAAGAAGAAAAACGTTAAGGACCTGAAAGCATATTTTAAATAACTATTAGTAAGAATATACCCGAATTGCGGATCTTGGCCGATATGTACACGGAATAATATACGTTTCGTTAGGAGTATTTTCCAATATATGCTTGTCATCATCTGAACATTCCGTGTCTGTAGGAAATAATAAATAGTATTTATTTCCCAAACTTAAATGAATATCTTACAATAATGAACAAACAACCACAACTTGAAATAATTAGTACTTTTTCTGTATAATATCATTTAATAAAAATCTTCAATATCTAGTTTATCCTTGCTGAAAATCAAAAATTATGAGAAAGAAAAACCAGGAAATGATATTACCATTCATAGTACGAAATTCCCCGAAAGGAAGACCTAGCGGACTGGCAACAGATTGCATGAGCAAAAAATCTAATTTCGATTTAACGTTGGTGGACGGGATCAATGGAGTGAAGTCAATACTGATATGCATCCACTGCCGCAGATTATAAGCCCCAAGAACAGGAACGGTTATGCGATCCAGTTTCATGGATTTCTACAAAAATAAAATGATTCCCGATACATAGAGATACACAAATCAGATTGGTTGGGGTACACTGAAAATAACGGAAAACTAATCACTTACATACGGCAATCTGATGTGATCAGTAAAGTTAGTCATAGTTTGTAAAATCAGATTCGTCTCATACAATTGCGCTATGGAATCGTTTAAATGTTCAAATGCCTCTTGGGATATCCCACTAGTTGGTAGCGCTGACTGCTTTAAGCACACAGGAAACGGACGAGCACTATAGAATGTTTTCGTGAAATTTTCAATTTCCAAGGCGTCTTCAAAACGAAGTCTTGGTTGTATCTTTGCACCATCTTTAAAAGCACATGCCTGTAGTACCACCGACAAAAGCAGAAAAATCCGCATCATTTTCCATACAATTCTTTTCATCATTTTCTTATAGATAAACAACAGAAGACAAAGAAACGATAATTCTAATGCTATAGAATAACTTTACTGTTCCCAACACCAACTCTTCGCAGTCACCCTAATTTCAAAATCCTTCAGCACGCGGATTTATTTTATTTTTTTAATTGTAATATCTCCAGGATTAAATAACATAGCAACTTATAATAATAACTTTTTGCTGACAGATTGAAGAGATGGAATAATTGAATTGGACTTTTGGGAAGGAACTGAGGAATTGAGGAAGAACCAAGATGTATGTACTGTTTATTACTTTGTATGTAATTACTGTATGTATGGCAACAGTCCATACGCCTTGGGAAGAACGATGTATATCTGTTCGAAATCATTTTAAAATTGCAGATTTGACTTATAGGATGAGACTGAGGATAGCAAGGCCTAGTAACTAATTTTATTATGATTAAATGGCACTAATTACTAATTAATTACTGATTTCAAATTGTCGGTAATTTCAAATTTCCGGTAATTTTCCAAGAAATAGTTACTTGATGGCTATTTGTCGAATTTGTTGCCAGCCACTGGTCATTAGCAAATCTAAATCTAAAAAAAGTAGAAAATCTAACAAGTCTCCAGTTGTGGCAGCTCAATGTGGAGATTTATTTCATAGATCATGCTTGCATAAGTACTGCTCAAGTTCAGGTCATTCAAAGTAGAGTAAAATTCTTAATGGCACATTTTCTAACGATTCAACCGATGAATTCTTTTGAATGAACCTCAAATTTTTTCAAGGACTCTAAATCCCGACATAATATGCCCAATTTGCGGAAAAGTCATTAGTGTATCTCGAGTCAGAGTCATTGATATTACTGCTCATGAAGGAATTACTTGTGACAAGGTGTTCACCAAAGCTGCTCAGTATCTGAAAATGATGACCAAAGAACTGGATGAACGATTTGATGACACCTTGAGTAAATATGAAAAAACTAAAAGGGCTTTACAGGATCTACTTCCGATCGTGCAGTATGAAACGATTATATCTTACAAAAAAAGAAAATATGCAGAAAATGCATATAAATATTAAATCTACTTAAAAGTAAATACCTACGATGAATTTAACAGTTTCTGATGATTTATTACAGCTCTCTCGCACACCACGTCAGAAAGCATGAAAAGGCGAATCATACTTATAAGCAGGACCTTTTGACAGATATTGAAAGAGCCATTTCGGAAGCTACTGCAGATCTCAATGTGGTGCAGGAGCATAATATCTTTTTAGCCAGAATTTTACTGTAAATTAAAGCACGTATTAATGTATCTCTAACTACAAATTAATTAAGCAGTAAGTGCTAGTTTTTAAAAATTAATCTCTTATCTTACGAAACTCACTTTATTTTTTAGAGAGATATTGAAAGAGTATCCACCTGAAACGATTTCCAAAAAACAAATTTTACCGCCTGAATTGATCCCAGTAATTAAATCAATAACTATTGCTGACACGACTCTCCTCCAAAAAATCGTGAATATAATTGTGCCGAAACCCAATGGCGACACTCCTGGCGAAGCACAAATTGCGGAAATATTGAGCCTCGGTAACAGGAATATACAGTACAGTACAATAGTACAAAGACAAACTACGACTAATTGTTTATCCCTATTAATGCTGAGTGCTAATTAGTGGAAATTAAATTAACAGTGAAGAAGGAGACTCCTCTGTTCGAACGGCTGGACTTGTTTTACGAAGACCTTAAAAAGCTAGTCAAACATCGAATGGAAATATCCTCAGAAATCCCCAACCACAACCAAAAAAGTGGAATGAAGCGAAATTCTACATATACTAAAATCTCTCATAATATATCTTAATTTTAGTTATTTTACTTCGAAATCATGAAGTTTTATCCCGTATTCTATACGCGCCCTGCTAAATTGTCTAATGTATAAAAGCGCTAACTATTGTGCAGGTTTTTAAATTCTGAGACAGAGAAGTAATTGCGTATAATTTTGTTAAATTAATGTTTCAACCTATTTAGTTTCTTGCATGTACCAAAAATAAATCCCCAGTGATCATTCGGAAGAGCATTCTTTTGTACTCTAGAATTAAGGGATTTTGCATATGATTATTTTGACGAAGACCTTCTAATCTTTTTTTAAATATCGAGTACACTAAACAATAGGTAGTAAGTGCTATGCTTTATAAGGAAAAATATTGACATTATCATACATGAAGTATCATGAAGTATGCATGTTTTATGTGGGGCATGTACCACTAAACTATTTCTGTAGTGTCTGAATCACTCCATGCAGTGCAGCTGCCACTTTAGGTTGAATCTCGAGTCTATGAGCAAAGAAAAATAACGGCAATATCCAAGAAATTTCAAACTTCATTTGTTTAAATCAAATTATTCAAATAAGATCATTAGATTGTGATTTAACATAGTAATTCTCATATTAAAGGGATGCGATGGAATGAAGTTACTTATAAAAGGGGATCTTAATAAACTATTTCAAACCTACAATTGAATTGAATGCCATTCTTTTCTTTGCTCATGCAGAGTTTCCAATTAGTAACTGAGTAAGAATTAAGGGCCAAAGTGGTAGCCAGACAGATTTGAGCAGTCATGATTACCACAAGTAAAATAATTTGACTCATTCTATTTCAGGCTGCGTCAACCAGGCAGCCACAATACAAACAATGATAGTCAAGATTCCAATGTTTAACTACTTTTATTGAAAAGTAAAGCATCCTTGTATTTCTATAACAAGCATGTGGCAACTACAGATATCTCTGTACATAATTCCTTTTTTGACATAAAATTGTGTGAATTAGCTATAGAGTATTGTATAAGGAGTCTGTCTGGCTATTCTAAACATGTGTAGACGTAGAGAGAGATATGATTGTAAATATAGGGAGTTTATCTGAAGTGTAAGATGAGAAACAAGGTAGAGATGAAATGAGTTTTGCCTTAAGCCCCTCTCCACTACAAATAGAACATCCTCCACAGTAAACAAAGGCAACTCATGCATTCACAATAATATTTCACATCTTATCACCACCACTCACTCACAACTCACAGACTCTAAGCATTAACATACAAACATAGAAAATATCACACATTGAACGTAACACTTTGTCATCGTTAAATTACATTACTATAAATAATGTATGTGAGTGAGTATTATAGTCATATATCTATAAGAATATATACAGGATATTGACATGTGTGTTATATCCTTCATTGAAAAATATAATACTATTTATTAGTTTAGTCTTTTAAGAATCTATATGGTTCGTTGATTTTAGTGAATGATGAATTATTGTAGTTATGATATGAGTGTCCTGTTGGAAGTTAGTCTAAAGAATCCCACCTAAAGATTAGCATTGGAAGGTACTCTATAATAAAGTATTAGCATGAGGATTAGATGACCTTTGAAATTCCCTTGTTCAAACGAAGAAAAGTTCTTCCTCTTTATTTGATCTTCTTCTTGTGTATTAAAAGCTTATTGTTAGCATTCACTTTGTGTTATCTTCGTACCTTCTTTCCTCCTCCTGTATGTACTTAAACGTTAAACCTACGTTTATTAGTTTTGAAATGAGAAAATCTTGAGATGCTCTATGCAGACTTATATGATGTATGATGGCTAGTTAGTTAGTTGGTTGGTTGGGATTCCTTTGACTTTGACTTGGCCTACACACAAGACGAGAAGTGCAAACAAACTGACTAAAATGAAATGCAGAGAAACCAAACCCTAAAATTATGCTGCTAAATAAGATTAGACAGTCGTAGAATTGAATACAGAGCTCCTACGTACTTACTTACCTACCTGTGGCTTCTATATTATTTATACTTTTTCATATTCCACAGTTTCAGAAATCTACATTCATTCTATTTAAATCATTCACTGTTACATATTCGTCAGGAAAAAGAAATTTTAATTGAATCTGATTGAAAATTTAATAGTGTCAGTCATCACCTGTAAACCAATCGGAAACATCACCCTGTTGAAATTCGTGTACACATTTACACTTTTATGAATCAATCTCACTCACTGTCTGAAGATTAGAAGTTAACAATAGTTGCTGGATACACAAAAGGGAAAATACAGTTTGCTAGCAAAAGAAGTGAGAGGGTTAGGCAAGATGTTGGCATAGCTGGCTTTAACAGTTGACCCTTTCGATTCTTGTATCTTTAAATATTGAGTCGATTAGGATTGATGGACAGCTGTGTTATCATCAGGCCGTGGCCCTTTCATCTTCATATCGTCGCCCATAACATAAACAATCTTACATTTCCACAGTTCTTATACAAAGTAAGTTATAACAAATAGAATTTTTGACCTTTTCATTTTTCCTACCCTGGTAATCTTTTTCATGTGCTTAAATCAAAGATTTAATTTTATCTGGTCTATTAAGAAAATCATGCTACGATAGACACTTGAATTTCTCGAATAACTTTAAGTCTGGAAAATGGATGATCTGGAAAAATTGAGTACAGTATCGCTAATCTAGATTTACAAGATTAAAAATCCCAGCTATTATGCTGGTAATCAGTAAGAACATTGAAAAAAATAGAACAATGGGGTTAACTATCAGAAAAATATCAATTTTGATCTTGAATGTACTTTTAATTACTATGTAGGATTTTATTTGATGATAAAAGTTTAGATTAGAATTGTAATAGCAGAATAAATATCACTGTTGTATGTATTTTCATGGTGGCCTTTTGGGTTTTTGTTGATACACCCTTTTGGTCAAAGCAATTATAATGATTTGATCACAAGCCATTCAGTAGGCGCATTTTTTTGAGAAAATCCATGCTTTATGGCAGTGTAAGTTAATTGTTGTAAGTTTTTATAGTATTCTAATTGAGGTACAGTCATTTTAATATACTTTATCATTCAGCATATCAATTAACAGGTATGTTTATGTGGAGTGTGGATTAACTGACAGTGAAACGTCCATGAGAAAAGACGTGACCGCATTTTTCCTATTTGACTAACATTTCGTTTCCGTTCCCTCTCTATAAATTAAATATCTGAACAATATTATTTTCTCAGTAGAAACAGGGATTCCTCCATATATATATGAAACTCCTTACGCGCAAGTTATTTCATATTATAATACTATGTTATCGTACTGAACATAAGTTAATAAGGTAACATTATTATATATTGTTAGTAGAGACATATGATTTCAGCTTTTGCCCTTACATGAAAATTATCATTTATCCAATCAATTAGAGAATTACACTGCCTTTTTCAGTGTTACATAAAAGTATCACGTAATGCTTGTAAAAGTATGCGCTGCATTTTTATAAAACTGAAAACAGAGGTAAAGGTTTCTGTAATTAGAAGTCATTGTTTTCTTATCTGTGTCAATTTAATGGCAATTGAATAATTAACTATAAGCATAGTATTGTAGTCAGACACTAATGCAATATAGTTTGCAAATGTGTATTTGATGTGCATAAATTATAGATAAGCCACAGATATATGATAAATGGTTACATTTACATGTGCCAATAATTCTATGCACTTTACTCTCTGCTCCTACGGATGATGTAGCTTTAAGAATTATAGTGGCACACAAGTCTAATAACTCGTGCTCTCTTCATCTTTTTCTCAGACTATTTCTCTAGCTATTAATTTTTTGTAATTAATTCATTCACCATAAGTACGTATGTCAAGATACTGGACTTATTTTATTGCCCATCATAGTTTTTCTGAATGTTTTTGTCGGTTGCGCATCATTTGAACTTTGATTGTGCAATAGATTCGACGACTGTATAACTAAAACCTCTATCTTGTGTATAATAAACTTCATTGCACTGCGGAAAATAGTTCACTTCGCACAATGCAATTTAATTGTCCGACTGAGTCATAAAATTTAACAGCATTAATAAACCAATCTTTTGTGCCCTTACTAAAATTTTGCTTTGTGAGGTACACAGTCATTTTTTAGAACTCAAAAGCTAAAAACTTAAGCGGTCATCTTATTTTTGGTTCTTATTGCTAAATCCTTAAATCTCTTGGGTACATTAATGCATAAAATGGCATCTCTCAGATGCATTGATACAAAATGACATCTCCCAGGTACATTAATACATAAAATGACATCTCTCAGGCACATTGATACACAAATTGACACCCATCAGGTACATATATAACATTTCTTAGGTACCTACTTTAAATAGTTTAGAGTACTTTAAATAGTTCCGTACCTAAAACAATGTCGACACAATCACTAACATTGCGTAATTTATGTATTTGTAAGTTCAACTACTTTTATAGACTTGTGTAGGTACTCATTGTAGCATGTGTCGTTTTTAATGATTGTAACTTGCATGTGCAGATAATGGTGTCTGTAGTATAGAATGTGTCTGGGGAGTTAGTGTCATTTTACAAATAAAATTGATATAGTAATCTACCTAAGTAGATTTCATTACTGGTCATCTATCAGTATGTGCCTTACGAAACGTTGTAATTAATTCTGAGCATTCTTTGGTGTCAGATGCATACTTTAATGCATCACAAATAGTCTCTTTTACCTTTCAGTTTCAAGTAGAAAATCAAGTGGAAAATAAGGAACCTTTTGAACCCACTCACTAGAGATAAGTGATAAAGATATTTGCAAGTGTTTTGGTTCGATTTACATTTTATTTGCCCTCTACTAGTATTCCGTATTCCCTGAGAATTTTCAATAAATTATTTAGGATTTTAATATCATATGTTGCATCCCATTCCCATTACTTATTCTATTCTATAATACCATACAATCTGCAAACCTTTCATACATTGGTATACTGCAAGTTATTTAATGTGCTTGGTTCAGCCATCCAAGGAGATCATCGCTCTGTCTGTGATTGCATGATAATGCATATTGTAAAGTGTAGTTATGCAAGTAAAACTACATTTTCAATTGCGATTTGTACAGGAAGATAATCAGAAATCCATTTGGGTCATAACTTACTATTATTTCATATATTTATGATTAATTTTGTAGTTGCTGTATGCATTGAGTTTATAGAGTTCATTTTTCAGAATGCTCGGGGTTAGTTAACATGTCTGGTTAGAAAATTGAATTTGACTCACAGATTCCATTCATAAATATTTATACTAATTTGCTTCCAAAGTCAAAAAATAAACAAAAGTCTAGAGTGTGTCAATTTGTGTGCAATTAAACCACTATATCAATTACGTTTAGCATGGAGACATTCCTGATAAAATTAATGAATGTTCGCAACAATACATTGTACATGTAACATTTCATTGATGATCAATTGATAAGCATCTTTTAATGTTAGTAAATATGTAGCACTAATTTCATTTTCCGTGTTTATCTAGGACATAGACGGAATTGATAAATTCATTTAATATTGACAGATTGGCTGATGTAAAGGTTCCAATAACTGGTAAGTGATATGGATGGTTAGAAAAGAGCACACTGTTAGTGAGTATGTTGTTAAATTATCAAATAACAATTTACAGATATGTTGCCTGACTAAACATGCCCACTTGAAAACGAAGCTTCCCAATAATGACCTCCTGTAATCTTTCAGCAAATCGGTCATCGTGAAAATGGTTAAAACACGATTTTTTATAACAATCGTGTGGATTTTTGTGATCGGTGTGTCCAGCCATACACATGAGTCCCATTGTTAAAAGCATAAAGTAAATCCGCCTAATCTCGATGTATGTATGTACTTACATGGCATGTAACTGTTTGTATGTACTTTGTCTATGTAAATACATGTCTGTAATCGTAAACCACTAAAAAAGCTCTAACTTATTGATGTATTGTGCTTTCAATGTTTATTGTTAATAACTATGACAAGCAATGAAGCGTTAATTTCCCTCAATGGAAAAACGGGTCTAGTTGAATATTTTAGCATGAGTCTTAGAAACTGGCATATTAACATTAAGGCAGTAGTAGAGAGCAAACACAGCGTGTGCTACATGATGATCGTATGCAAACACATGCGAAGAAATTATGCCTCACATGTGAATCCACTGTTACCAAATCATTATTACTATCTTCGCATTGTCTATATAGCTATTTAGTTCAATAGCTAGAAAGTAATAGGTATGTACATTAAAGGAATATTATTGCCGCAGGTTTGAAATGAACTAGTATAACTTTTACTAGAAGAACCTGCCCAACTTGCCACTGCATGCTACCTGATTTATGGTTACCTACGTAGAAGTAGTCGAATTAATTGGGAAGTGTATAAGATTTTGTTTTTACTTGGCCATTCCTAAACGCATATAAATGTAATTAACAATTTCCCCTCCTTCCCTTAAAGATTGGCACTGTTAATTGGCAGTTGCAGTGCACAATAGTAACTATGAATTCATTTCAATTACCTACTAACACTTTTGTGCCTACTTACACAAGTTACACATACACAAAGAATTAAAGTATACCTTTACATACATGATATCTACGTAAATTGCTTGAGTACAGGATGTTTTTATTTTGTTGCGAGATAAGGATGAATAAACGCAAGCATCTCTTTAGTAGTAAAATTCGTTACAATTTATTCGACGTGACGTGGGCTTGTAGCCTCTTATCTGTAACACTAAAAACTTTTTTCCTTTCAACAGTAGTTTTCTGCAAGATCAACTGATTGATAAAAATTATGCCAAGCTAAACAATTTAAATGCCCTACCCTAATAATTATTCATAATGTCACAGATGACTTTATGAATACAAGTATAAGAAGTAATAGTAGGAAGTAATTGTACTAAACAATTATGACGGATACATAATATGAAATATTAGTGCGATCGTACTCATAGTAAATGCGTATTTATCTAACTGCTAGATGTGCGTCTATATACTACAATTCAATCTTAATCTTATATTAGGACATAAATACATATATCAAAATATAGGTCACACTGAATTAAATTCAAACTTTTTCCTGAAAATTTTACAGAATATCAAAAGGTAAGTACCCATAATATTTTATTCTGTATCTACTAATGAAGCTACTATTTACTACTACTATCGTTTTCCAAATTGTCACGCAGTTCATACATGATCCTGAAAAATCTAAGATAAAACTCACAATATCATTGAAGTTACTGGATAGGTAATAATTAGATCGGATTATACAAGTATGCAACATAAATAATGAAAAACATTTTTTCACTGCAGACGATTCACTATGCTAAAGAAAGTCCTATCTATTGTCGGAAGTATAATGAGATTGATAACCGCTTTTATTCTACAATAATGTGACGATACAATTCGAGATGAACATAAGTGCCTAAAAAAATGTCCTAACTTTGCAAAGATTTCGATGCCATATTACACACATATAACTTGGGTGCAGAGATGTAAATGTGATCGTATTTTGAGGTGGTACATGATTAAAAGACACCAATAAATTAGTTTATCTCTGACAAGTAACGAAATTTAACAAAGCGTGAGATGGTTATTTTATAACGATCTAGTCTATTACTTGTGAATCAAAATACCGATTGTGATAGATGTAAATAGTTTGCAGACAGAGTGGTACTGCATGTAGTTATACTTATTTGATTATAGTGATGTTTCGTGATGAACTTAAAATTAATTGGTAACATTTACAACTGTTTTGTCTCTAACCTTTAATAATGCAATTGTCTGGTCATTATCAAATAAAAACTACTAGTTTCGCTAAACTTTTGTGCTTTGTGTATATCAATCCTTCAAAATGTTGTATTGTAATTACAACATCTGTATGCTCAAAAGAAATAGTTGGCTGTGTGCGAATGCATGAGACACTTATACGAAGGACAGAGCAACTCTTCTGCAGTGGCAATGGCAATTCAACTTTTTTCGGACAGCTTCTTCAATGGAGATGAGCAAACAAACAAGAAACAAAATAATGGGGCTCTTCATTGCATTGCATGTTTCTATTTGGTTGTTGTCTTCAATCTTGATTGTGAAGACATTAACTGAAGATACAGCAGAATTCCTCAGCCGCGTTGCACTTATGATACTCACTTCCTTATAATTCCTTACAAACTCGCTTGTATAGGCCACACGAACATTTATGAACATCTTTAATTATTTACACCTTATGATTGCAATCGATTAAGCAATAAAATGCATAAAAAGAATCATATATAATGCATCAGAAGCCATTATTACAATAATTCTGCATTGTTTTGCATAAAAATGTCTTTTCAATAATGTAGTTGAGAATTTGAGAGTTGTGGTTCAATGATTGATTTGAAAGCAGAACAAAACGAGATAAAAGATTTTGCTTGGCAATTGTGAACCAAAACTAAATGCGACTTAAATTGAGTAACCCAGCACATTTTCATAGCTTTGTGCTTTTAAGACAGTATCTAATTAGGCACAACCTGTAAAATTCAATTACGTGTAAGTAGTGCAGTAAATGTCAACTGGGATATGCATATGACACCTGCTATTGGATAGATAAATCTTTAGAAAGGAGACGTCTTCCATAAAATGAACAAGTACTTATGTGTAACTATACAATGTAAATGAAGATCCTTCTTGGCAAAGTGCCGTAAAAGCCACACAACTATTAAAATATTCTAATAATGCTCTAGAAAATGCCATTTATATTTTTATTATTGCAACTATAGTACTACAAGTGCATGTGAATGTGACAAATATTATGTTAGATCGGTGTAACCGTATGTTAATGTAAAATCGAGAAGAATGTTACTCATGTACTACTTATTTATTGTGTATCTTCTATCTTATGATAATATTATGTGCATTCATCATGTTTCATCTAATTTCAATAGGTACCTACTCATTTCATTTATCTAAAATGTGATAGCTATAATGGATAATATGTATTTATTGTGTTATAATCATAATGACATTTGAAATGGTACGAGTACACAGTGCAATATTATGATAACATAACTTATTTTCTTTAGGAAACAAGAAAAACGACAGATTAAATTTGTGCAAAGTTCTAGCATAGAATCACATAGAGTTAAAGCGAAATGGTTAGAATTTGGCTTAAAGCACAGGTTGAGCTATCAATCAAAGATTTGAAAACGCATCCATGAGGATTGACAGTTTAATCTGACACGAAGTCAAGGAAAGCTATCTAGGCTGCACAAGTTGCAATTTGCAATATGTAAATTAGATTACAATGTAGTAGTGAAGTATGAAATGAAGACACAATGCAATTTGCTAAAGATATCGCAGAATTATTTAGTTTATCACCTGAGGAGGAAATTGCACTGTTGGTGCCGTATGACGATTTAGCTTATCTGTGTTATACAATCCCTGTAATCTTTACAAGTGCACGCTTTCGCTGTTGGGAATGTAAATTTGTAAAGTAATGTTGGTGAGGATTGCTTTTTTGTTTTCTTGACTATATTAGTAAGTAGTTACTATTACGTGAAAACTAACATCTTGTTCTATCTTGTAACTAATTCATTGTAATTTTTTAATCTCAAATTCACACTCCCTTTAATGCTAGATAACATTCAGCATTGTCAATAAGTAATAATAATATGGCTCGTAGCAAGAACATACTCTACCTAGATCTCTTTTCTCGCACTTGTTTGATTTTGCAAATTAAGGTGATATGTCTAAATGTCTATGCCGTCATTTTCGTATTTGAGAAAAGTGAATCTTGCATGGTCTCTCAAAGTGAAATCCAACCGCTGCGCTATTCAGCAATGCACCATTTTGCAGTTGATAATAAGACTTTCCGTTTGCCACTATATGGCCACGCATGTCAATGACTCTGTTGTGGTAGATCAAAACATTTTCCACACAATGTCTTCCTAATTTATTAGTGCCATTTCATTCAAGTGATAAAATAATCGTTTCACAGGAGATTTCTTGGAAAATAACTAAGTAGGTCTCTGCTATACTAAATAGGCTAATATTCTAAATGACTGTACCCGCAATAATTCTCAAATTACAAGAGCACACGGCAGAGCTAGGGAGGTAAATTGTATCACACACTCTGTTATTACCTATTAGTATGCGAGATTATGATACACATTCATTCATAATTTAGATAATGCTCTCCATTTAATGTCGCTTCCTTTGTACAATGAATATATATTTATTTTACCATAATTTACTTACTTTTGGCGAACAACCTGTTTCGTTAGCTAATTATGTATCATTACTTTGTAGACGCACACGAAATCATGCTCTGAATCTATCAAAGGAAATAGTACATATTTATTTGAACTTATGATTTATGTATATGCAAAACTTCTGAACTTCTCTACTCTTTTACCTCATTACAGGCTTATTAGTTCGTTCCTTACTAATCAATGCAAGTAGTTTGAGATTTATTCTATTAACGAATTATTTTATGAAAGATTTAATTGCATTGCATCATTTGTATAATAAACCTACGTTCACATGTTGAAAGTTAGGAATCCATCGTAGGAAAATTAAAAATAAGAATTTTTAGACTTCAAAACATTAGTAAATAACATCAATGACAAGCCGGCTTTGTAATCAAATCATACTATTTTATATTAGAGTGATTACGATTGATGAATAGCAATTAAAGAAAATTCTACTAGTCAATTGGCAAATAATTATAATATTCACAAAGTCTATATGAAACAGTGTAGAATAGAATGGGAACAACACATTATTGTCTTTGTAGGTACTCGAATTAGAATTGACATAAAACATGAAAATACCTAAATACTCGGGCAATTAAAGTAACAACAATAGTTAGTGACTAATTTCACCTACAATTTTTATGGCGCTTAAAAGTAGAGGAGACATAATGATTTGAGTGAAAAGGCTAATTGTAACATGTAGCTCATGGCCTTGGTTTGTTTACAAGTAATTTGAGTGCAGGTGTTAGTGGAGTTTAATGTCCCTCAAATGAATTCAAGTGACAGGATGTGTCTAAATCGCACCTTGTGTTCTTTGGTCTCATCGACTAATTGTAGCAAACGAAAAGAGGAAAATCCAAGCAATTAATGAGTTAATGACAAGTCACAATGAGTGCACTGTGAGAATAAATCGCAAAAAACGGAGGCTATTTGTCCTCTGCCAAACTATTTCGCAATCATTTATTAAGATCTCACACTTGTCATATTTTTTAAACTTATGGCTCTGGCTTAAGTCACCCTGCATTCTAAAGACAGCTTTGCTAACACGATGTAATACTCAAGAATGTACACAAAGAGCACAAGAGTATTTTTACTGTCTTCCCATAGCACCCCATCACATAATAATAGGTACTTAGTACACAAATGGGAATTGAACTCTAATAAAATCCTGAAGGTAGAAAAAAGTTTGTAATTAGGCTTACTAAGGTAAACGTAGTTGTATTAGCGATTACATTATATTATAACATTGTTCACAAGCTACACATATAACCGTTACAAGAAAAATCAGCCAGCATTGTTTAGTAAGGCAGAAAGAATTATCTTATCGATATGCAAGAACAAACAGTGCAAGTCCTTTGAAATGCATAATTAAATAGCAGCTTGATGTCTCTTATTTCTACATGCGAAAAAAGCTGCGTACAAAGACCTTAATTACTTACTTACTTACGATAGATTATTATCGTTAAATACCAGAGTAAATTTTACACTTCATAACTTCTACATTTACATACATCACTCTGCCGGGCTCCATTCTTATCCTCTGTTGATATCAATAACGCAGCAATAGATACTTTCATTCATTTAGCCTAAGGATCGTAACACAATAATACTAAGACGTATAGGTATACATAACTTTACTAACTAGGTATTTTAATGATGATGTTTTTTTCTCTGAAAATGCACATAAGAGTGCACGGCCAACGTTTTGTGGGAAAATCTTAGTTAGTAATCGTTCTCAAGTGAAGTTAAAGAAGAATCGGTTCATTCAATCATTTCTCTTATTCTTACTTACCTAACCTAATGTATTTATCTCACAGACTCACAACATTCTTAGTAAACTCACTACACTACTACTATACACAGATACAAGAGTGCATTTACTTACACTAAAAGAGCTAGGTATGTAACATTTGGTATACCTACCTGTCTGTAGAATACGATGCTACATTCCCACAAGACAAAACGCGAAATATATTATGCCAACTTATTATTATGCATTAAGGGTTACATATTTCATAGGAGCAAGTAGCCCAGGCTGAATGAATGAAATTTTGCATTACTTATGTCACTTGTTATGCTTAGGCTCCCTTTTCTTTTACATGCTGCATGTCTCGTAGTCAACTAGAGAGAAATAACTAGTTAGTAAATGTACGAGTGAGGGAGGGAGGACGATATGCGGATGAATTCAATTCACTTGCCCCAAAGAAATGAAATATGGGGCAGTATAAATAAAAAGTGAGAGTGACGCAGCCGGCCCAGTAATTTGCATGTTGTCGATAAGTCCACTTCAGAAATGCTGCTGACCAAGTGCTCTGTGCTTTGTCTTTTATTTGTGGCTTCCTGGACAGTGTGTGATGGAAATCAAAAACTGGAAAAGGAAAATGGTGATCTATTGGATCCGGTAGTTGTGTCTAGTGATGGAAATATTCCAAGTGCGAAAAGAACGATCCGACAACCGCCGGGAGTGTTAAGAACTCGTGGACAGGATGGCAGATATATTTACAGGTACGATTTTTTTTAAATAAAATTTTCTAGTTAAAGTCTCCGTTGGTTATTCTCTAAATGGAACCCAAAGAAAAATCAAGTCAAATCTTAATTGACACAAGAAAAAAAAATTTAAATCGGAGAATTGTGTTTGAGGTAAATTGAAATTAATGTTATTGAAAAAAAATATTTTTAAAGAAAAATGGGAGTGTCAATTGAAGCAACGCCTGGAGCTCGTGTGGTTAGGGCCTATCCAGAAAGACGAGGTTATAAAGTTAGCAAACCGAAACCCACAAGGGCAGGCTATTTGTATTCAACAACAAAACCTACAAAGAGAGGCTATGTGTATACAACACCGAAACCAACACGACCTCCTCCAATAGGAATTGAATCAACGGAGGAAAATGACTCACAATTTGTAACACCGGATCCTCCTCCAGCTTCAGTATCACCGGATAAGGATTTCTTGGCCAACCAGGTAAATAATTCTGAAAATTATTAAATGATTTCGACACTACCATTAAGTTTTTGATCTTGATACTTAAGTTACAATGCAAGTTCAAAGAACACTCCAGATAACTTATTATAAGTTAGTACCTGTACTAATTACTAGCATTACCCTTTAGTAATCCTTTCACATCGTCGTAAGTGCAGTTCAAGTACAATTTAAATACTATTAATAAATCCTTATGCAAGACTTACACTTGCAATAATTAACATTCATTTTAATATTTTCTCAAGTACCTACTATCGAGTTGATTAGGTACCTAGTGCAATTCTCAGAACGACATAAATACAAGCTATGTGTTAATTTGGTTGATAATAGTTTATCTTATTACATTTAAGTATATCAATACAAAGGAAACAATTATTAATTATAGTAAACAATACATAGGAGTATGGGTATATAGCATGTATATTCTCACATTTGTTGGGACAACTTTACAATCAGCAATTAGCAATGTGCCATTTATCTCAGTGATGTGAATTGACAATCTGTTACAGATCTCACAAGAAAAGAACATCTATCTTTCGTGCTCGTACACATATACAGAGATTGATTAAAACTACATAGTAATTTGTATATATGTGTCAATGCTTCTATTAATCGTGTTTATGGACATGGAATTACATGATGCAGTAGTGTGGTCTTTATAGTCGCAATGTAAGTGCAGAGACAGTCTTCCAACAAAACTGTCAAAACGTGGTGGACCGGAAGCACGTACTGAAAGATGCATAGGCTTTAATGAACGATGCTACCAAACTTGTTGGTCCTCCTTCTCACTAACTTCATTGTTATTGTAAATGTTGCAATGGTTCTCGTATACCTAACCTAGCCATTTACAGAAAATTCTAAGAACTTGTACTAGTTTGACTTGTCTGCATTACGTAATGTTTGCATGCAAATTGCTACCTTAGCACCTCCATCGATAGCATTAGAGCATTTTTTTATACAATATCTGCATGATTTGATACGAAAATTTTATTGTATTGTAGTTGATCTTTGATATTATGCGGAAAATATGCAAAAGATAGATAATGCGATACGTAAACGTACTAGTGTTGCATTGTGGAGAGACGCTTTACAATTTGCAATGAAATCATGCAAGCACTTCATTGAAGTATCTGGCATGAGCTAAAAAGATGCTAATTTAATTCTTACTAGTTAATGTAAAATGCTATGTGCGTAATAACATAAGTATGATGTTCACCATCCTTCCTATTTGCACAAGTAGCGATGATTACCGAAATGCCACTACACAGACTCACAGACAGACGCATAGGTACTGTGAGATTTATCATGTTACCTCTAACTTACTTTGTTGTGACACATTTTTTTTACAAACTGTTTTTCATCGCAATTATTTGGTGCATTTCTTGGTGCTGCAACACTGAATGCTACACTTGATGTGTTTTCGACTTTCATATTTTGCAAATTCTTTCAGACAACTAATGATTAATGATAAAATTGCGTAGGATAGCCAGCTAAATGCATATAGGCAGGGGTCAAATAATGATTTGGCAATTTGCTTTTTACAAATGTTAATTTTATAATTGTTTTGATAGCCATTGGATGACGATGGTCCGGATATCCGTGATTCTATTCCGGGAACACCTGGAGTGGATTATCAAGTCTACGGCTCAATTCCAGACACGAATTTTACATGTGAAGGGAAAACTCCTGGATTTTATGCTGACCCTGAAGCTGGTACTCTTAGTCTATTTGAAATTCTTTATTTTCTTGAATACATAGCAATGCTTGACATTTGGAACTTTGGTTTTATTCAGGGTGTCAGGTCTTCCACAGATGTAGCGATGATCCTTGGTATTCTGGACAGTATCGAGTGAACATGGACTCTTTCTTGTGCCCTAATGGATCTCTCTTCAATCAACAGGTAATTAATTTACTTAATACAATTTATTTAGGGTGCCCACTAACGATTTGCTTTATGCAATGCCATGAAATTGTGTGATACAAAATACATTCCTAGAAATGACAAGTTAACTAATGTGTTACAAAGAAACTGCAATTGTGCTATTAAAAAGATATCAAGACTTCAGACACTGCAATAATGTAAAGAGATATTATATAATTACTGTTATTTTTTTCTACCTTAGATTTACACATGCGACTGGTGGGGAAATGTGGATTGTAAAGGATCCGAACAGTTCTATGAACTTAATGAACAGATTGGACAGCTCGAGGAAACTTCTGTGAGTTCTTTTCCAATATTATGTTCTTCTGTGATTAATGCATCTATTAAAGTTGATACTAATGTATTGCAATTAGGCTGCTAATAAGATACTATAAGATAGTAAAACGCTATTGTTGCATGTACACACAGAAATCATGCAGAAACTTATTCTAGAGAGAAGTTTACTGTTTAAGAGCATGAATAATGGCAAAGTAAGGTTATAGAGCCCATTGGTGCAGTAAACGCAAGCATTTAATTATTCTCTCTCACCATCATCATCGTTGTAGTAAATCAGAGGAGCCAAATGAAAAGGAATTGTGTAATGTGACCCATAATCTCATAAATTCTTTGAGAACGTCATTTTCTTGTTAGTTACATTCATATGTGCCAGTGTAAAAGGTAAAACAGAGCATTGGCGATCAAATCATTAAAGAAAAGCTTTATGTGAGGTAGCATTGCAATTCTGTAGATGTTCATACCCAGAGAATGTATAGACATCAATATTTCTGTCTAGCAAAGGAGCAGGGATCTAACTACATGCAGAAACTAGAGACACTTCTCTAATATCTCACACCAGGTGTAAATACACACAATGTAGAGGTGTACGTTGAATTAATGATACACATGTAAACAAAGAGACTTGACTAGAGACAGAATTTTGCAAGGGTTAAGTATAGGATTAACAAAATTGCAGGGGTTTTACCTATTTCAAAGTTGTAGCACACGTTAGGAGACAGAAACTCTTCATGTGTCTTAGCTATGAACGTGTTTAAGTTGATTTATTTTGTTTGAAAAGTGTGACTAGAAATAATGAGAAAGCACACGCATATTTTCTCATGCTCCAAAAATGACGAATACATGCCCAGGTTGATTTAAGATGATATAGATATAGAAGTATACACATGATTCTATTATTATATAATAGTGAGGCATATCTCTCATTTTTCGAGTTTACCTTGTACTTTGTACTAAAGTGAATATTAGTTTACTTTACTAGTGTAGTAATTTCTTATCTCACTCTTATTAGCGTATGTTGTTTTTATTTTTATGTATTGTGTATCAAACACCTCACTATATATAAGTACACAGTTAGCCAGGTAGGTAGATTCTGCTGATATGCAATAGGCAAATGTATTCCAAAAACAATGAAGCTAAATCACCCTTTCCCTTTGAGCAAAATGGCAATCTTACACTGATTAATTGCATTTTTATGAACAGTGTAAACTAAGTCAAAAGTAGTGAACTCTGTTTGAAAAGCTGTACAAAAACTTTAGCCTTTCTCACGCTTATGCGGTAAAAAAATATATTTTGATTGTTTAGCTGTAGGTAATCGCTTTTACCTGAGTAGCAAAATATACGAAATGATGGCAGTGATAAAATATTCTGTTTTTGGTGATGGTATTAGGTAATAGGTCAATTTTCTCTATTTCTGACAGCGGATTTGCTGGTTTTTAAGTGCAAGGGCATTGTCATTATACTTTTTAGAAAAGGGATTTCGCCTAAATTTTCTCAAGAGCACAAGATTAGTTTGGTTCTCTGTTACACAATTTCAGACCTGGTTCGTTTCTTGCAGATTGGAGATTTACTTTCATTTTTACTGGGTTACTTTTTTTGCCAGATATTCACTTGACACACTGCACTGGCTAAATTTTAGAGGACAATTTTTATTTGTGTGAATAAATCTCATGTTTTTGTCTTTATTCTATTAAAACAGTTGGGAACAATTCAATACGTTCAATTTTCCGGTTCACGAGTTCCACCTCCACCAGGAAAGAAGAGGAAAGCCCCAGCAATCATCCCTAAATCAAGACGAGAGCCATTACCAGAAGAATATCGATCAACTCATGACGCTGATGGCAAAGAGCGCAAACAATCATCCAGAGTCACTAAGCCAGCGTCACTTGGATTGAATTCAAAAGAATTTGAAGAAGAGTTTAGACCATATTCTGGGGAAGATGATCTTCAAGATGAAGAAGGAAGTAGTCAGACAATTAAAGAAGTTCGAGCAAATCCTCCAACAACCACAAGAAAACCAACAACCAAACGTTCTGGACAAACAACACGGCGGCCGAGAGCCAAACCTCGACAAACCACCACAGAATCTTCAAAAACAAGGACCGTTGCTTATCGGGAAGAAAATATCATTCCTGCTGCTCAGGAAGTAGATCCATTTATCGTTAACAACGACAGAGATGGACCTGTAACGGACAGACCTTACGATGGTGTTCCCCCAACTGCTGAATTTGACGAAGGTAACATTGATCAAGGTAATAACGATGGCGTCGCTGCGGATCCTGCCGATGATAATGTTCCTCCAGGTGATGCTGGCATTGAAAATGTTTCACCTGCTGATCCTGCTGGAGATAATGTCCCTCCTATTAACGAAGAATTCCCTTCTCCGGATCCTGGGAGCATTAATGCCGATGGGGCCGATCCCAAAGAGGATGAAGATGATCTGGGATATGTTCCTCCAACTTCTGCAGGCGCTGCTCCGACACCGGAGCAAGTTACAACGATTAGGACTACTGGCAGAACATCGACTACCCCTGCGACTAAGAAAACCACTGTGGCTTCTGGCGGTTATTCAGGAAGTAAGGGCAAAGGAGGTTACTCCGGAAATCGAGGGGGTGGCTATTCTAGTGGCGGAAAAGGAGGCTATTCCACTATTCCAAAAGGCGGCTATTCAGGGGGAGGGGGATATTCTGGTGGTCGTGGTGGAGGTTATGCAGGCGGCGGAGGATATAAAACTAGCGCAACAAACAGATATCCAGCACCGACAAGGGGATATTCTTATCCGAAACCAAATAAACCAAATGATAACTACCTTCCTCCTCAAAATTCCGTGGCGGAAGGCAATGAAGCAAAAGAAACTGCGGATGATTTCCTAACTCCACCCAACAGAGAACCACTGGACAATGAGAATAATAATGATGAAGAGGAAAGAAACTTCCTTCCGCCAGATTCAAAGGCAGAATTGAACGCCTACGTACCACCCAAAGATGCATACCTGCCCCCAAATAATAATAAACCAGGTATTTACTTGTTTTTTCATATGAATATTCTTTTATGCCAAAATGTGCTTTGATGCTTCGTACTTATACACTTTTCTGCAAATATCATAATGCTCATTACAATTCTTAATTTTAATTTGCAACATTTTTTGACTGTTTTCACTACAGTTAAATTCAAACTACTACATTACATTTATTATTTTTTCCATGAATTGCATCATTGATATGTAATTGATTCAAAAATGTCCAACTTTTCAGATAACACATACCTTCCACCCAATCAAAATGCTTATCTACCTCCAAAGCAAGATTACGGGACACCCAATCAGCAATATGGAACACCAAATAATAACGCTTATCTGCCTCCAAAACATGAGTATGGAACCCCAAATCAAAATGCCTATCTTCCACCAAAGTCAGATTACGGAACACCGAATCAAAATACATATCTTCCTCCAAAAACAGATTACGGAACTCCGAATCAAAATGAAAACACTTATCTGCCCCCGAATCCCAACAGTAATGGCTATCTGCCACCCAAACCTGAATACAACGCCCCAAATCAAAACAATAATGGCTATTTGCCCCCTAAGGGTGATTACGGAACACCAAATCAAAACAAGAATGAGTATCTGCCCCCGAAGGGCGACTATGGACCCCCAAATCAAAACAATAATGGTTATCTGCCTCCTAAGGGTGATTATGGACCCCCAAATCAAAATAATGGCTATTTACCCCCGAAAGGCGACTATGGGGCCCCGAATCAAAACAATAATGGTTATTTACCTCCCAAGCCCGAATATAGTGCACCGAATCAAAACAATAATGGCTATTTACCCCCCAAGCCCGAATATAATGCCCCGAATCAAAACAATAATGGTTACCTGCCGCCTAAGGACAATTATCTACCACCTCCAAAACAAGACTATGGTACACCTACTCAGAACAATGGTTACCTGCCACCAACAACGGTAGACCCTGTAAGTACCATTTAAACTCACTTTCTGCTTAATATAATATGTGCATCCATTTTTTAAAGATGTAAAAGGTTTTTTCTTCATCCCCAAGTAAGTTATCCGTAGAATACATCAGGTTGCTCAATCAATAATTTTCTGTGCGGTATAAACATTCTCCTACAAATGTAACTAAATCTAATCTAGCACATTGTTACATGTAATTTGTTATCAACGAGGGACATCCGCGAAACAATTATTTATATACGTAATACATCGATATACTTTTTTAAATTGTAATATTTTGTGTTTCCTATGAATTTCCAGCTAAATACATATTCACCAAACCCGGATTCGTACTACAGAAAGCCTTCGACAGGTTACGGTGCCCCTGTGACTCCTTCATACGGTCCACCTACTGTCACGGAACCATCGATATCATACGGTCCAGTTACGGAACCCTCGGTAACATATGGCCCAGTGACTGAAACCCATTCTTACGGACCTCCAGCCGTCACAGAACCAAATCATGAGTATGGTTTACCCTCAACACCACTCCAAGGCTATCATCACCACCACATTACAGCTCCTGGAGAAACTTATGGCCTTCCAGAGCCATCCAATCAATATTTACCTCAAGCAACATCATCTCCTTACAATGAATACTTGACAATTCCCCTAAAGGAGTACGGAACACCCCAAAATAACTTTGGCAATGGCAATGGTCCATTACCTCCGAATAATGAGGAAAGTGGTGCAGCTCAGCAACAAACTAATGAATACATTCCACCTCCAGCTACAGAATTCACAACTCCGAGACATGACTATTTGCCTTCCAAATCCAATGATTCTCCAAAGGGGGATTTATATTTTTCCCCACCCCAGAACGATTTTAATGAATTTAGACAAGTTCGGAATCATGAAACATACGCTCCACAAATGAAGTATCATGAACTCCCTCAATTCGCAGCAATCAGACAGCACTTCCGGGAATTCAACCCGCAACCACCATCACAATTTCTAACAGAAGCTTCAACATATCGGAACACACCGTACAGATACCATTCGGTGCCTCCTCCTAAAATAGAATTCTTCACTGCACCTTTAGTCTCATATAGTCATGTAGTTAATCCTTTAAATCGAAATCGCAACGATAACTTTTTCACTAAGAAAAAATAAGGGACACCCAAGACTTTCTTACGCTTATGAGACTTTACTTTCTTGTTTATTTGTAAATTGTGACGCAATGAACTTGTATGCATGGTTGATATTTAATGATATGCAAATACTAGATAATAACCACACAAATTATGCGAGATGTCTTGTGTTGAAAATATGCCGTCTGTATTGATGTAAGCACCAGCTATGATGACTTACTGTTTGTTTATTTTTGTATGTTAAATATAGTGTGAAAATTTTGTACAAAAATAAATACCCCCTACCGTACCAAACTCCTTTCATATTTCTATTCTCATTTCTATTCTAAAAATCCCAAAAACTCTAGGCCTAGAAAGCGTTTCAAGCTAATGCATCTTAAAAGGGTTGCAGTTCATATCAAAAATAAACCCTGAAATTGTGACGCATTTATAAGTATGATCAATGGTAAATGTTACAAATAGGGTTGGCTATGAAGATCAACAAATATATTTATAACATTTTTATTCAAATATTCTACTCTCTGCAAGCAAAGACGTTTCATTACTCACGATGAATATGGGTGAAAGGAAATTTAAACATACAAAATACATTAACTAAAGATAACAAGAAACAGTGAACTAAAAAACGTAAAACTGAATCTTTCGAAATCAGTAAATAATAATATTCTGTTTGACTGCAATTGTTTTTCATGTACGAACGCCGAATTTATTTAGATGATATAGCCAGCATAGCCCGTTTCAACGCTTTCTCCTTAGTTTTCTTCTTTCTTTTTCGTTCTCCTAGTATTTCTTTAAAAACTTCGGCTTGATCTTCTTTATCCAATTGATTACTGAGAAACTTCAGAGCAGCAACATTAACGCCAATGGTTTCCAACCAGAAATCAGCGCGCCTTTTCGCCAAGTTAGCTACGTATCTCAATTTGCTTTTGTCTATTGTTCTGAGGGACTCATAATGGAATTTAGTGAGGTAATTAATGCAACGTATTCCCATCTCACTTGACAAAGGATACTTCAATAACACAGCTGTTGTTGCGCCAAATAATCCATTGACGTGATAAGTGGGAAGGAGCAATATACTCTGTTCTAAGTCAACGGTTTTCATTCCCAAAAGGGTTTTGTAAACGTATTCCAAAGAATTTTGAGCTCCGGTTGCAATTACCAACGGATTCGTGTCGTCTTTCGATGTAAATATTTGCAAGGCTTCAATTAATCTGTCCGCCTGAAAAGGAATATTAAAATCCAAGCTTTTAACACGCTATTAACTTAGCAAGATAATAATTGTATTAAAAATAATAAAACATGTTATCTCTTTCGTACCGTTTTCTCACTTGCCCCTTTTATAATGCTAATTGACTTTTCATTTTCATCTCTGATAGGGGCTTCGTCCATTTGAGTTGTACGCTCTTCCTCTCGCTCATCGTCCAAGACTAATATCTAACAATAACAATAATGTTTTAATTACCAAGCCTGTCATTAAAGGATTACTTGTTGAAAAGGAGTAAAGCATAATACTGATTCATTGTTTTACCTCCTGTGTTCTTGAGAAAAGTCGAATAGCTTGATCACGACCAGCAGTTGCGACAAAGAGTCCTCCAGTAGCCATACATGTAGCTCCTCCTTCAACATGACCCTATGGGGAACAAATCAAACCATTTCCATTACTTAACAATCGATATGCATTTTAAAAACCCTGAACAGCTACAATATAAAAGTAAAGAGAACTTACTTTGACAGTCTGAATTCTTTGATGGATGTCAGCATCGTAAAAGTTAATGCTGTCTTTAGCAACAGAAACAACATGATGAGTTTTATCAATAAATGCACATCCGATAAGACCTTCTGTATGCATTAAGGTGCAATGGCAATCTCCAAAGTCCATTCCCCAAACCCGTACACTTTTATCCCCCGAGCATGACACCAAAAGATTTCCATCCGACGAAATATTGATGGCCACAACAGGAAGAGAGTGACCGTACATAGATAAATGGAACTTTAGGGTATCAGTGTAGAATACCTGTACTCAAGTAAAAGAACAACAATTACAATATGAGAACTAATTCTTATAAAAAGTCAAAAATAACATAATTATGAGATAATATCTGTAGTCTAAATGATGAAGTTGCAGCTGTTTTACGTACCTTAATTGTAGAGTCTAAAAGACCGGCAGCTACATATTTCATATCGGGACTAAGTTTAACGCTCAGAACACTTTCTTGAACATCCAACTGCTTTTTTATATCAAAACGTAACTTTCCCTCTGCCATTGAGAAATCACAAAATTGAATACAATTTCCATTTGAGGCGACAAATCCCAAGTTGTTGGAATACACATCAATACTCCATACACTAGACGAACAATACAACAACAAACAATTCAAATTAAGTCAATTGTAATTGCTTTTGGACTTTATTTATCAATCATTGACAGGGTAAAGAACAAAAACTTACTTTTCACTGCCCCCTGACTCAACCTGAATAAGTTCTCCAGATGATATATCTCCCAGTATAATATTTCCACAAGTCGTTCCCGCTAAGAAATGACGATCTCCAGGGCAGAATAGGCAACACACAACAGGGTATTTATGTTCGATGGTTAAGATGCACGTAAGGGTGTTTCTGTGCAGAGATTACAGTACAATTTAGAAAACAACTTTTCTATCAAATAAAGATTATGAACATATTTTCTGATGTTTTACTTACCGATTCCAGAGTTTGAAACAATCTGAAGAAGCAGTCAATATAGCAGTTTTGTCCACAGAAAAGGCAATTCCCCTGATAAGTTTTCTATGACCATCAAAACCGATAGTCGGATGTACAACTTCCTCCTTGCTTTCAGATGGATCTACCGCAGTAGGAACTGATAGGATTTGGACTTGATTTGATGGTAAGCAGCATAGCGTCTACAACAGAAACAAGCCATTTCTATTTTCTGATCATAGTATTTTTTAAAATGAATTAATTGTAATACTAATAAACTAACATTCAGGTTTCCTTTTTCTAAAATAGTTTCAACAGATTTAATTTTTCCTTCAGCAGCTTTAAGTGTATTCCACCGACGAATTAGATCCCTAAGTATAAATTTTGCTTCTCCCTCTGGATTTTTCTTAAGTCGCTTTCTCTTCCTCTTCTCACCTTCTGCAGCCGAACTTAACAGAAATATTTCGACGTTTGGGGATGAAACTCCACTTGTAACTAAGTAGCGATTGTCCACTACAAGAACCGATCCCGTCGATCTGTCATTTCCTTCACGAAGAACAGTACCTAATTCCTCCATGAACCAGTCTCCAAATTGATTAGTTTTAGTGTCTTCAGTTAATACGAAACATCGCAAATGATTCTCAGCGACTATGATGCAGTCAAGCCAGATATCAAAATCTCTAACCTATTTACAAAATCATAATGTTCAATACAACTAAATATCTAATAGATGTAAACACAAATGAAATATTTAGAGTTCCAGTTACTTACGTAGTGATTGCATGCAATTGTATGCGTGCATTCTTTTACTTCCATGTCCCAAACTCGAACAGTTGCGTCTAACGATGAAGACACTAAATACCTTCCGTCTCTCCAGAATTTAACTTGAGTTACAGGAGATGTATGGCCTAGAAATTTACAATGTCCAGCTTCACTCACATAATTCCAAACTACTATCCGGTTATCTTTTCCTCCGCTGGCAACTAGACTGTCATTCGCATTCCATGCGATACAATTTACAGCACCTAAAAGATTCATATGTAATTCTTTTAGTATCAAGGCACCTAAAAAAATTTTATATTCACATAACCATAAAAAATACACAATAAAATACTATAATTTCTCATTTCTTACTAGTATGGCCTTCAAAAGTAATGTTAGGATCTGGAGATGCCTCTTCACTTTTATCGGTAATATCGTAGATACTTAAACCTCCGTTTTGATGACCCACTGCTAATAGAGTTGCATCATCGTTTGGTTTCAGAACCACTGCAGCAGATTCACATTTCAGATTTCGGAGCTAAATGCAGAAGGAAAATTAGCAACCTTTAATAAAAGCATCTCAACTCACATTAAAAGATTCCGTAAAAAGATTTCTACTTAATGTGCAATTGTTGCTATTTTGAGTATTAAATACTAATACCTATACCTTTCTTTGTGTTCGGGTGTCCCACAGGGTGACAACATGAGTGCCACCACATGCTATGAAACGACTTGGTTGCAGATAAACAGAATTACAAGTCTTCGCTGCCACAACTCCAAAAATTCCAGCAGGAGCGTAACGTAAATATTGTTTCGTAAGACCCATTATAGTATAAAAATCTTTTCGGCTTGATTGTAGAGTTCACTTTCTTATACTCTGTAATTAAACACTCTTCTCAGTATTCCTAAACTGTGGTTGTAAATATGGATAAATGTTCAAAATATTATTTCCATATATTTCAGCGTGTAATTGCTTTAAAAATGAAAGGTACTGTCTCACTACTACAAGTCTTCATGTACTAAGTTCACTCAAACTACAACTTACTACCTACTAGAACTTTAAAACAATGAAATTACTAAATTATAAAGTTAATGACAAAGGCAAATATAAACTTATGTCATTATTTTTGCTACTTTGAGGCTCCAGCTTGGGCCATGGCTACTTCATTGTTTGCCATCTGAATTTCCTGAAATCTTTGGGAAACACGTTGGTTAGCTTTAATGAATTTTTCGACACAAGCTTGAGTGCAACGATCTTCTTGATCCTTTATAGTTCTGCCGGTGAAGTCCCAAATGCAAGCTCGAAAGCAGAAGTCTGAAACACGGTTGAAATTAGCCAAAAATTCCCGAAATGTACTGGCCTGGGAAGTGTCAATAGAGTTTATGTCTACTTGGTCAGCAGCGGATGCCGACATCTTCCAGAGCACTAAAAAATTAAATCTTGCAATTATTATTAGCACAGTAGCTCAAGTTTGGAGAAATCATTTCGTTTCGCACTTCGGAAGGACGGATTCGATTTTTTAGTTTATAAGTTTCCTATAATTAATATTATTCATTTTTATTAGGTTTAGAGTTTAAAAAATTGAGAAAATCGGAACCTTAAATTTTCTTTGAACCGACGAGTAATGCGAAACTACCGTGCTGCTGTGCAATGTGAGTCAAGAATCAAATTTTACAATAATAATACAATACTGTACAATTTTGCAAGGAGTTTCAAAAATCTTCATAAACAAATGCTAAAGAAGCTCAAGCCGATGAAAACAACTTCCTTAACTCCCCTTCCCTTTTGCTTCATCATTTGGAAGACACCAATACTACTGCACTAACATGTGTGCATGTGCATCAATCGAATTTTGTGAAAATGTGGATGTGTTACAGCCATACGCATCACGTGTAGTACTCGAAAATCACCCGCGATTTCTCATGATATTGCTGCATTGTATGTAAAGTTTGTAAAGATGTAAATTGAGACAAGATGCAAAGACAAAAATACAACTTTATGAGTCTCACCACTCTCACTTTCATCACCGTTTGCTTGTTACCCTTTGACCCCTTTGTCACTGGAATAATGATTGATGAATTCAGATCGAATGGATAATGGATTGAGTATTTGTTATGTTCATATAATATTATGTGAATGTGCCTATGATTCTTAGTAATGCTTTAATGCATATATTACGCAATAACACAATATTAACAGTTAATTGTGAGAGTATTAATAAGAGATTGAGAATATGAATGTCAAAATGTTTCTCTGTGCGTGCCCTGACAGGGTTCTTAAATCCCATTTTTTGTACAGGACTTTATATACTGTGGGACTTGAGCTGGCAAAACAAAATAGGCTTAAAATAATTCATAATAGTGCAATGGTTTTTTTTGCATGCTCTTCCGTACAGAAGTACCTTGAAGGAAGGTGTACATATTATAATACCTGTGTATTTTTTATGATTATTGATTAATATGAGGATGAGGAGATTTAACGTGATATGATTATGTGCAATTTAGACATCGCATCGGCGCTGACTAATTGTTTATATGTTATTTTGAATTAATTTATCTCTAATCTAACCCCCAATGTCTGTCTCTAGTCTGTAAAACTGGTGACTACTTGCGTAGTGCTCAACAACTGAAAACTACGGACAAAAACTTATTTGTAAGTATGAAGGTTCCCACGGGGAGCCTTAGTGCTTAATTATTGCATGTCATTGATAGTGTCTACCCATTTCTTATCGGGTTTTTAAGCCAGCAATAAGATCCATGTGAAGCGTTTTGTTCACAAAAACAAAGAATTAAATTCATAATACAAAATTGTATTAGAAGCACGAAAAGGGTATATGCAGTATACCTAGTAGCACAAAATCACATAAGCACACATAAAAAATCCATGTTTTTTTTGTTGTAAATTGTAATGATTGTAAATTGTAATCCGTAGTCTGTATAGTATGTCAGTGCATGCATAGTGCATATAGTGTAATACTACAACACAAAACACAACCATCGAGTACCGAGTACCTACTATAATACCTACGTACAGTTTGGGTTGTTGCCAGGGTTGTATATTGTCCACCAAAATCGAATTTCATCCATCCAGTGGATAAAATGGATGAAATTGGACAAAATAAGAGTGGATAGCATCGCAGTGCAAGGGCCCACATACCATCAACTTTATTTCTCATTTAATTTTGTTTCATGCAATCCAAATAGCAAACTTCAACAAAATGTATAAAAGAAATTCTAATTTATTGTTTGTAACCCCAATTTTATTAGTTTATAACTGCAAAAAGCTTAAACTATCGAAGAATACAAGAAATTACATAGCTTCAGCTAAAGTCCAGTGCTTTGTCATACAATGTGTTTGGATTTCGCGTAGGTACATTAAAGCTAACACTAATGAATGTGCCTATATTAATTTAAACTTAATCTTTACTATACTATCACTTATCACAGTCACAAATTATTTATTTGTGAGGATGGGAAAAGAAGTTTGGATAAACGTGAAGAAATACGTTTCGCATTGGTAGAATAGCTTGAACTGCTTTTTAAATGAAAGAT
>JAAAYG020011202.1:8061-23498 GCA_009936455.2 Tomocerus minor
CTATGTCATTGACTATGTCATTGACTATGTCATTGACTATGTCATTGACTATGTCATTGACTATGTCATTGACTATGTCATTGACTATGGTGCTGCTCCCTACTCCCGACAGGTACTTACTTTCCCACGAATTCTTTCCGCCATGACACCGTCCCGCCTGTAGTTTTCAGGAAACTACTTCCAGGTACGGATGCGAACAATGCGAGTGTGGGAAATGACGAATGGAGTGGGCGTGTGTGGAGGTGGTGAGAGGAGCCCACCAGCCTCTCCCCCTTCAGCGTTGCTCTTACCTCCGACCATTGATTGTCGAGGAAGGACTGGATCTGGGACGGGAAGGACGGGCTTTGGCTCCTGCTGACGCCCAGGGCTGACGGCGGCTTCTTGGCCCTCTCACTCGTCGCCGCCTCCTTGGAATTCTTCAGGCTCTGCAGCTCGAAGTACTCGGCGGCATCCTTGGCCATGACGGACTTGGCCAGAACTTGGTCGGCCCCGCGTTCTTGGTAATCTGTGCACAGAAAGAAGTTATTAGTTCTGGCGGGCAAGGTTTCCTAAGGGCGGGGGACTTACCGCTCATGCTGAGGTTGCTGTTGACGGATTCGTCCATGCCCATGTCCAGGAAGCGGTCGGAGGCGGTGAAGGCGGAGGCCTCCTGCTTCGTCGACTCGGGCAAGGAGATCTCCATGAAGGACGACAGACTAAGGTTGCTTTCCATGTCCGCCGCTGTATGCTCCGCCTCCCGCTCCCGCACCTTCAGCAGCTCTTCAAACGGACTGGAAGACATCGAGATGGACCTCACGCTCAGGATCTCGTCGCAGATGTTCACCTCTCGCCCACTTGCCGCCGACGCCTCGCTCAGCGGGAAATTCCTTTTCGATGAACCGACCGGGCACTCCCCGCCTCGCGTCTCGGCCCCCCTGCTCGGCGGCAGCGTTGTAGGCGTGATCCTTCTCGGCCCGCTCACCCCCGTACTCATCTGCTGGGCGGGATGCTTAGGCACGGGAGCCACTTCACGGCTCCCGGCGGGAGGTGCTGTCCGGGCCGGCGCCCCGAGCCCGGGCGAAGGAGTTGTGACCAAAGTGGAAGAGACGAGGACTTCGGCCGACAAATTCCCGATCGGCTGACCTGAAACAGAAATTCGGGTTAGGAGTTAGGACTTGATGGGCGTGTCGCAGCCACCCACTCCGGCGTCGGAATTGAGCAGGAGGCGCTGCTGCTGCAACTGACAAAAAGAGACTTACCCAGAGGGATGAGGATCTGAGAGTTGGTGGTTGACATGATGAGGGGTCCGGCGGGGTTGTTGGCGGACGCCGGGCTGAGGGAAATGACGGACGAGGGTACCGTGAACTTAGGGAGGAGGGGCAGTTCCCGCGGAATGACCATTCGCTTCCAGTTCGGCTTGCGCCCCAACCTTCGATTCCCTTTGGGTAGATCCAGAAAGGGTTTCGGCGGTGTAGCCTTCGGGTCGCTGACGTCGCTTCGGATGGGGACCTGCCCGGGTCGGCGGAACGTCGCCTCTCCCGCTTTATCTTCACTGACCTTGTTCAGCGTCTGGTGGATAGCGGGCGGTGTTTCGGCGGGCCCAGTTTCTGTCTCTTCGCTACTTCCAGCGGCAGCTTCGGTGGAATTCACATCCCTCGCTTCGACAGGGGGCGGGACTTTAGGGGACGGGGCATTGATGGGCATTGGTGTACTGAGGACGAACCCTTCCAGTTGCTTTGACTCCAACTCTTCCTTGTTGTCCGAGGGAGGGAGGTCATGCAGAGTAGCGACGGCCGGCGAGGCCACTGCCACCAGCGGCGACAAACCGCTAAGACCATCGCCCGTGTTCGCGGGCAGTTTTGGCTTGCTGGAACTGCCCGCCGAGAGGTTCAACTCCGAGGACGTAGGCATCGGGTTGGGTAGTATGGTTCGCACAGCTTTCGCCGCGCCGCCATAAAGCGGGGTGGGCAGGGTGGGCGAGAAGACGATGTTGGCGAGGAGGGGCTCCACGGCGGGCGTGGTGGGAACCGGGACGGAGACCGGGGTCACGGGCTGCTGGATTGGTGGGCCTTCGCTCCCCGACCCCCGGGCGCCCTTGAAATGAGAGCCGGGGGCCAGGGCGGGTTTAAGGAGAGTAGGGTTGGTGGGCGGAGAAGGTACGGGCGGCGTGCCGCCGTCCTTGTGGCCGCAGTAGGAGCAGGGAGCGGGGCCCGGCGGGGCGAGGCTGCCCGCAGCCCCGCTCTTCGTCCGACTGCTCTTCTTTTTCTTGAGGCTGGAGGCCAGGCTCACGAGTTTGTCGAGCATGCGGTTGATGCGGGCGCCGTCGCTGATCTCTTCGGGCGTGTCCCAGCAGTACTCGAAACAGAGCTTTTCGCACTTGCCCATCTGCAACAGAAAAGAAAGCCGAGTGAGTGCGGGGCGTGAAAGGGGCGCCAGCAAATTACTTACCATGAGGTACAGTTCTCCGACAGTCATGACTCCCGCTTCGGCCGCCGTCCAGCCCGCCTGCACAGTCTCCTCGTCCAAGACGTGGGCCAGGAGGTCCTCGGCTTCCCCGCCGCGGCTGGTGCACACGGAGCACACTTGCGCCAAGTCCCCACCCTCGGCCAGGCCGTCGTCCACAGCGTTCTCCAGCTCGTCGATGTCGGTAGGCGTGTCCACACCGCTGACCTCTGCCGCCAGATCGGGCTTCGTGGGCTCCGGCCTCGCCCCTTCCTCCGTGGGCAGGGGCAGGGCGTCGTCGTCGGAGGCGGGGCACTGGTGGGCGTGGCAGGGCTTGGACGGCACATCGGGGATGTCCATGTCGCTAGCGTCCGCCTCCGCCTGGGAGTCGTAGGCCTCGGAGCCGTTGAAAAGGCTGGCAAAATGTCCGGGGAGCAGGGCGCCTTGGGCGGGGCCGCAGCAGTCGGACTGCTTCCGCCTCCGCTTAAGCTTCTTGGTGCACAGCTCCAGCTCTTCGTCGATCTCTTTGCTGAGGACGTTCTCGGTGTAGGAGCGCAAACTGATCTTAGCCGAGCTCGTGTTCTCGCTCAGCTTGAAGATGGGCAGGTTCACGTCGTTCTTCTCGAAGGGAAAAACTCGGAGTCGCGGCACAGGCTTCCCGCCGAACGTGTACGCCATTTCTTGTTTCTGCAGCACAGTACATAGTTATTCAAACGTCACTTTATCGTCATAGGGTTTCAATACTTTTATTTCATTTTTTCACAAAATTTTGGGCCGATTTCGCAAAAATTGGCGCACATTTAAAAAATTCGGTCCTTTTTTTGAAAACTAACGTCAAAATTTCGGTTAATTGATGTAAGTTCATTAAAGCAACCGACATTTCACAATAACTGAGTTTCAAAAATGGGACTTTTTGTTAAAAATTAATTCAACTTTCAAAAATACGCCCAAAATTTTATAAAATTGACTTAACTTTTAAAATTACTACCCAAATTGTATGCAAATTGACTCAACTTTCAAAACTGCGACCCAAATTTTATAAAAATTAATTCAACTTCAAAAATTATAAAAAATTTCCAAAAATACAGCTCAATTTTCACAAAAATTGATGCTAGCTATAACAATCGTTAGACCCACTCACGCTGGGGTTCTACCAATCATTTATCAGTGTAAGAGAACATAATTAATTACTGCGCATTCCATTTTTTTCAAAAGAAAAAATCATTCCGGGTTAACCAATAGTAACCAAAATGTGCGATTGCGCTCAGTATATGGCGCAGGGCAGAAAAATGTCTTACAAGTCTCTCCGCCTTGCTTTTCCACTTGTCTTCGAAGTAGGTGATGACTGAGGCCAAGGTCCTCTGCAGGGGGACGTGGACTTTGACGCGCGGGTTGTGCGACATGCCTTGGACAGCGGCCCACGCCTTGCCATTCTTAGGGATGAGCTCCAAGCTAATTTTACACGGCACCCGACTGTGCTCAATGTCCTCCAGGCGGTTCAGACGTTTTAAAGCTCTGCAGACGGGCGTCTTGATGCGGAACGTCTTCCCGCGCACTTTGATGGCCGTCGTTCCTTTTTGGACTAGTTCGGAAAGCTTCACCGCTGTCTTGGAATTCAGTACCCGCAGCTTCTTGCGCAGCTCTCCGTAGTTCACCAATCCGTACAACTCTTGGAAGGCTTTCTTCATATCTAAAATGCACAGACATGGACATCAGCACTGCACGCCACCAGAGTGCGCTACAAAGCGTTCAGGCGCGGGAAGTGTGGGTTTTTAAAGGATTACTCATCCCACCATAAAAAAAACCTCATTCCCAAACTTTGAGCTGCAATCCAATTTCATTGACACATTATGAAAATGCATTTTCATGAACGCTTTGTGAAGTACAGCGAACTCCCACAGGGGCCTACTCTTTGCCTTTCCCGCTGTCCCTTCTTTCTGTCATTCAAGTTAGGGAAGTTCGTTGATTCGTCCACTTATATGTAGCTACGAATTACACAAACTGTTCACTTCGTTCACGTGCGCTAAGCAACTAGTCTGCCTTGTTCTTTCAGGTCATTGGCGATGTTTTTCAATGACGTTAGTCACTACATTAAATAAGTGGGATTTTTAGGGAAACTAAAATGTAAGCATTCAGTTCGCATGGCAAAGAATTTGGCAATCATTTAGGTATTTAAAACCTAAAATAGTAATTATAATAATAAACCATAGGAAAAACGGCTGTAAACTGTAAACAGTAGCAGTAAATACTGGAACTGATGAAACATTTTAACGAAAGAGACAATTTTTCAGAGAGAAAAACTTATTAATTCACTCATTCACGATGAAAGGGTTTGTTAGGCAGCAAAAGGCATGCTCAAACAATTCCCCAACTTGCTAGCTTTACACGACTTATTCATTTTAAACCCTGCCAGTTGCGTCACCGACTTACGGAATAAACTGTGGGCGCCTAAAAGGACAAGGAGCGGAAGGGCAGTGAGGTTTGAGCAGATTGTAGAACCCTGCCCTGCCCCGAGCGAGAAGCAGCAATGATACGAAGGATGAAGTTACCTTTGGGAAACTGCAGGTATTTGGATATTTTATTCCAGGTTCGGTAATAGAAGTGACGAACTTGATCCTTGTTTTTAGACAAAGGCTGCAAACACTGTCCAGACTTACTTTTCGGCTTCAATTTGGTAGCAAAATAGTTTTGAATGGCGTCAAAGTCCTTTCCATGCTCATTCAGAGCTTCGAAAAAGAGCTGTTTGTCCTCCAAACTCCACAGCTCCCAGTTACGCTTCTTCCGCTTGTCTTTTGCATTCAGCTTAAGGCGGACGGTGAGTTCCTCCGTCGACAGCACGTCGAACTCGTCCGGGAATACTGGTCGTTTGCTGCTCCTGGCCACGGCTGAGGAGCTGGCCCCGCCCCCGAGGGTCTGTACATTCACGTCCACGATAATCTGCTTGCTCGGTGAGGCCTCTCGCCGCAATTTCTCCTGCTTCTCTTGCACCCGCGCGCTGCACCGCACCCCTGCCATTCGTCAACACGCAAATTAAATGAAGAGAAGCACAGTGTAATTAAACGCAAGAACTATTCCGACTAATAAATAGGAAGCACGGGGTAATGGCCTCCGAAATTAAATCCGATGCTAGTTATGGCGGAAAAACAATTCGAAGGGACATTTAAAAAAGGATAGTTCTAATAAATCTTATTTCAAAAACTTTCATAGCCCGAAGAGGAACACCCTTCCTTCAAAATGTTTTTTATGTCTTACAGGTATTACTATTGTCAGGAAAGAGTTTCCACTCCAAAGATTCACTATATATATAAGTACGTAAGAGACGTAATAGAGACTCCTGCACGCGAACCGGGCGCGTTGGGCAACATTGGCACACACATAGAATAACTAGAATATATTTTCTCTATTCAGGTTATTTGTCGTATCAAAAAAGTTTTTATGTAGCCGAATGTTCAGTATTAACCTAAATACGAATAAGACTAAGGATTTTCCCACAGTACTGTCATTTTATATACACAATACTCCCAATAACCCATCATTTCAAACTAAAAAAAACTATGAACTGTTCTTACTTTGGCGACAAATCTTAAACATCAGATTTTATTACAGGAAAACGTTTTCTTGCTGACAACGTGACAATTAATACTAACTGGACTGGACTCTTGACGAAGTAGTAGGGACTCTAATTTAGAATTTTAGAACCACGAGCTAAGCAAACCAACTGCATAATTTAATCTTGAGGTAATTTAAAGAAAACCTTCTGCCAAAGTTCGGTTCATTTTTACAGCTAAAAAAAGACTCCAAAATTGTTTTAAGTTTGTTTAGATTGGAAAAATAAGAAACTTGAGATTTTTTCTGTAAATAATATTCTAGAATAATTTTGAATGATTTAAAAATGTGTTTCCAACTTAACTTCTTCCATTTCTCAAATACTTGAAATTAAGTTTAAGTGGCATTTGAACAATAATTTTAACAAACGAGCCAAGTAGGAACGAAATTAACAATTATTTGTTGTTCCTTTAACTTACGAACCAAATATTTTTCATGCATCAATCTTGAGTTAAAGTCTCCTCTTTCCAATGATAGCAGCCACGTTGTCCTATCTACTCTTAGTTAGTTATTAGCCTACATTTACAAACATTACACATTTTCCCATATAAATATAATAGGCTAAGAGCATAATTTTTGTTCATAATTTAACAATCAATTCAAATAATCAATTTTTCACTGTTAGGGATTACCATTATTCAGTTTCCAGGAAATATTGTGAGTGGGGGTGAGTGGGAATTCCCAAATTCCTTACTTCCCTTAGAATATTCTCTATTTTCAGGGAGTGTAATATTTCAATTGAGGCTGCTAAGAGCATTGAGGCTTGGAGGGAATAATATTGGTAGTGGGAAGCTCCGTGGTAATATCAACGCAAGGAGGGGGAAAGGGAGAACCCTAGACAGGATTTTATGTACGAAACTGCAATATAATGCTTGATTGACAGGCATAGGTATACATAGGTATTGACAGGCATATCAACTTTACACAAACTACTGCATTTATCATTTTGGAATAAACTGCCACTTGTCACGAGATTCCCCCATCAAAAGGGGGTTTAGCCAATATGATCTAAAAGTCATTAGGAGAATAGAAACAAAATAAATTCGTACCGTTGCTGTTTTTGAGGGGAATGAGCAGGTCTCCGTCCAACTCTTCCTGACTATCACAGTCATCACTACAATTCACGCAGACGTTTTCAATTATTTTTCTTATTTTGAACATGTTAATTAAAATAAATATTACCTCCTTTTTGCGCCAGAATCATCCGTTTTCGTAAAACTCCCACTTCTTTTGCGCTTTCCCATGATTTCAGATCAATTTAGGTGCACCTAGCTTGTATCTGCATACTTCCTACAGAAAATAAACGAGAACACGGATTTCAGAGCTAAGTGTCATTGTATTATTTAAATAGCAATTTAAAATCGCATGAAGCAGTTCAATATTAAGTCATTTAGGTTTTTCGTTTTCAATTATTCTTGCTATTGATCAAGTGAAGTTCGACTAAAATTAAATACCAGAGGCTTACTGCTTTTAATATTTATGGGAAGTGTCAATGAATGATAAGACGTAAGACATATTTTGTAGTATTCATTTCCCGTCTCTGAATTTTTGAAGCTCGTTGTAAGAGCCAAATAATTGCAGAAAAAAGTTTAATGAAGAAGTACACAACTGCTTCAATTGCTAAAATAATAAATTACTTTAAATTATATCCATTGACTATAAACGCAGTAATGGAATGAATTACCTTCTGAATTGCTTTAAAATCTCCTAGGTCATTTAGCCCTTTCAAAATAGTCCATTCACCAAACTAAAATATATGTCGAAGGATTTTGAAAATCCCACAATGGGGTTTTTAATGTTAGTCTCTAGTATTTTGAAGGACCGCAAAAATTATGTTCGCGCTGCTTTCTTGCTTTTTTGGAAGTCACGTGGTAGTTCTTTGAGAAAAGTAGCAGGGTTGTAGAAGAAGATACTGCAATCCTATTCCATTGTCCAAGCAATTCTAAAGACTAAAATTCCAGGCAAATATTTAAATGTCTTGATTGCATGGATTATTATCCATGCAATCAAGACATTTAAATGCTCTCCTTCACCCTCCCCCTTAAAGGATTGGCAAAGATGTGGTGTTTTGAAGGGTTCGGAACAAGTAGGAAAAAATATATGTAGCCCTGGAAACCACTTCACCATCTCGTTTGATCCTAACTATCCAAATTGTTTTTTATTAAAATGTAATGTAATGTAATGTAATAGCTTTATTGTCAGACTCTGGTACAGTTTCACGAAGATCTGATTTCCAACAGAGGACACAAACACGAAGATAATATTCATATATACTTATTAGACTCATACTTGCGTATACAGTGTCAGCATGTCTGTTCCATAAAAGATGCTTTTGTATGTGCAACACAAGATACTTTAAAAGATACTTGTAGGCAGGGCATAAAAAGGGCAGCATTTTGACGTTTTGCCGTATTGCATTTTTGCTTGCCTTTTTGCCTATCAAAATTAACAAAAAGGCGCCGTTTTGACTTTTTGCCCTTTTGCTTTAAAATTGGACAGTGCGAAATAACATAGGCTTTTAAAGTAAATTACGTACCAGTTACATTTCAAATCGAATGAAAAATGTACGGACATGCAGTGGAAACAACAATTATAAATATGTGATTGACTAAAACCGAAATTCAATTGGATCTTTAGTACCTTGAACGTTACAGATGGCGTTAGCCACTGCAAAAAGGCCAAAAAGTCAAAAATGTGCCGTTTTGCCTTTTTTCTCCCAAAAAGGCAGCCTTTTTCACGCCCTGCTTGTAGCGGTACACACAGGTCATTATAACCAACATAACACCTTCCCATAATATAACGTTTGGCCTAAGTTTAAAGTTCAATGTCAGTTTTATTAAATGTCATTCAATTGCTTCTGCTGCTGAACTTCCCCTTAGGTCGCTGATCTTTCAACAATCTAAGGTACATTCAGCACCTTTTAATCTAGTAATAGACCATTGACCATATCCATTTCTCTGTTTGACTGATCATTTTTGACAAGATCTATTAGAGAACGTTCAGCTGATTCCTCATGCTGCTTGCACAGTGCGCAGTGGCAAGGTTAGTAGCGTGTTTGGCGCGCTAGACCTCACTGTCGGACCTGTCATGGGTTCGATCCCTTCCAATGCAATACCAAAGAGTTTTTATGGGATTGTGAGCTGGGTATACTGTGGCTCTGTGAATGTACGGCAGTATTATCCGTGAAGTGGGTGGATTGAGTTCCTTAAAGGCTGTAAAAGGCTGCCCCGCTTCTAAAGTGCCACAGCGGCAGCGTAAAGAATGCTAAGTATCGCTGCACTCAACTACTGGCACTAGTGTCCATACAGCCTTATCTGCCTAGCAGAAAGGAGTACTCACAATCAGTCATGGGGGGAAGAGCAGTGGAGTTTTCTACTGATTCAGCATTAACGGTGCTGATGGCCCAGGTTGACTATAAAGCTATTTTAATTATATTTTATTTATTTATTATGCGCCCTTGGAATTTTATTCCATGTCATTACAGTAGAACGCTGTACTGACCTTTTGAAAGTAGTGATTTGACAATTATTATTTAAGTTGTATATTAGTTTCGGTTCAAAGTAATTTATAATACAGTTGGCAAATGTGCCTATTGCAGTAAAATCAACACACCCTCCAGCCCTACTGACTGCTGAGCTGCTTAGCGTTGGCTGGCTTATTAACTGTCGGTAATATTGTCAGCTGAGTGAGTTGTGTTGGATGGCTTGCGTGTCTGCCTGTAGTTTCTGTAAGTAGTATCTAGGATCTACTACTCAGTCGACACAGCACAGCTGAGTTGGCTGGTTTGAACTTGCCATTCATTCACGTAGTGAGAGGGAACGAGTTGCTTAATCTTGCGCTTTTATTGGAGGTGATTTTCAAAAGTCTGTTCATATCTGGAATTTCACTCTCTCCAGCCTCCAATTTTTTCTTTATTTTTTGTGTCAGTGACTACCCCACAGTCTCGGTCCCCTTCTTGACACTTTACGGATCCCTAACGTCCAAATTGTGCATTTGTGTTTTAAAAATGAAATTTGTTTAGGACAGGACGCACCAGCCCGTCTGCCCCGCTGAAGAGACGGAAGAGGACAGTCACCGTGGCCCTTTGGAGGGCTGCTCTAACTCGGATATTCTGAATGTCCCTTCGGTTTGTGTAGCTCTAGTTCTCCAGTTGCCAGGTAATGGGAAGAGCTGCGCCCGTTGCCTCCTGTAGACGTAGTCCCAGTGTGGGGCAATTAATTTTCCACCTCTTCTTTCGCAGCACTAGCACCCAGGATGGACTCGGAGCTGGAGGAGGGGGAGATCGACGAGAACGAGGAAGTGGGCGGCAAAACAGCAAAAGATTTCATGGGCTCCCCGCCCAGCCCCTTCCGAAAATTCAGCAAGCACGCCCACGGGCACAAAGCTTACAAGGGGCACGTTAGTCACGAGGAGCGTGCGAGTGGGCGAAGTCGCCGGAAGCGCTCTCGCCACGAATGCACGAGAACGCGCCGAGAGTCCCTGTCACCCCTGCGAAATTACCGACGACGTTCCCGACACGGTAGGTCAAGTTCTGTATGGTTTTCGATTGCGCCGTTGGCGGTTCGGTGTCAGTCTGACTCTTGTCTTGTTTATAGGTCCAGTGTCCGGGAGATGGAGGTCCGTGGAGAAGCGTCCGCGGCGGAGCGACTCCAGAAGCGTCTCGGCCTCGACGAGTAGCAACCAACGAAATTGCCTCCACCACAGAAACACTTCTTCCATGCGCCCTGACATTAGCCATGCCAAAAATACTCGCTCCAGCTCAAACGAGCCCTACCGACGCAGGGGCAAGACTGAAACCCTCCGAGTGCGAAATTCGGGCAACTCCGCCGACAGAGCCGCCCAGCCTTCCCGCCGTCGTAAGAAGCAGCGAGTGGAGACGACCGTCACGTTGTCGGCTGTAGACGGAATGCCCGTGGTTACCACCCGCGAGATTGGGGCGGGCAAATCGGCCAGCCCGTTGCCCCGCTCCTTGTCGACTGAGTCCGTCCTCATTCTTTCTCCCGAGCCCAAAGCCCCGTTCAGCCCCGAGCTCATCGAGCTCCACTCCAGCGACGACGAGGATAAGGCGAGCGCCGACGGGAAGGAGAGCGAGGACGCCTCCACGGACTGCGGCGCCGAAGAGCTGGAGTTGCGCAGAGTGGCCCTGGAGGGGCTCTTCAACAACCTCCAGCGCCAGGAGGCCAAGAAGAACGAAGTGGCCGACGAGGAACTGGACGAACTCCGCAACCGCCTCCTCCTCGACCTCGCCACGCGCAACAGCAAAGTGGTCGGAGCTCCATCGTGCGACCAGGCTGTGCCCGTCGCCTCCCTTGACACTCCACCGCCAAACCCCGCAACCTCGACTCACGCATCTAGTGCAAACGCCGACGTGTCCCAACCAGAGATCACCCTGCTCCCCAAAGTGCCCGAATTCCATACTTCGTCACCCGAATGCTCTAGTGGAGAACACTTGCGTGGCGTCATGTCAAAATATCGCCCACTCTCACCGACTCCGCCGTCAGAGAAGACTCCCCTCTCGACTGCAACAGCAGTCCCAACAGCTCCACCCGCAGAAAAAGGAATTTCAACCCACTCGGCGCCCTGCACCAGAGCCGAGCCGCCGATTTTGTGTGGCTTGTGGACAAATAGCCGTCAGGAAATGGCGGAGGCGGTTTTTAATGTCGCGGGGGCGGATAGTGAAAGGAGCCGAACAACATGCGCTCCACCACCACCAACAGTCACATTCCTGCGCGAGTCGGTGCTTGGACGCCTGCCCAAAGGCGTTCCTCTCAAAGAAGTCCCCAGAGAGCAGGAGTATGCGAGAAGAGTTCACGTCCTACCGGCGGTTATGTCACCCCAGTTCCGGCCCTCCAGAAATACCCAATATCCCCGCCTATCGATTGAAAACCCCCAAAGAGCGCCATTGCCCACACAGCACGCCCTTCCTAGTCCAGTGAGATATCCCGCCTCGGAGAAAAACCTTGGGAACAGCGTCCGCTTCCTCCACTCTCCCAACTTCGCACACCTTTTCCGTCCCACTGATCCAAAGACAAAGCATGAACATCTTCGCGCCCTCACGCCAACAACGGCACACTTTACTAAGGACCCGGTCGGGATTAACGCCCTACACGACTCCGTCGTGTCCGTTTTGCCAGTTCGAATCAGACGGCGCCTTGTGGGTGGAAACGGATTTCGGGAGAAGAGCGGGGCGAGAGTGGGTCAGTCCCCGTCCGCCGCGAATCTGCCAAGCCTGCAGTCAACCGATAGTCCACTGCCCTCTCCCTCGTCTTTGCCCGACCTCCGGAATAATTTGAATGCCCGCCACAGCGTCCACGCCACACCGGAGGGCCCCATATCACCTGATGAACAATCGCCCTTGCATCGGATCGATCAAGTGGTCACGGGGGGTCTTCCGCTGAAACAGCGACACGTCTCCGCCAGTGCCCTGAGGGAGGACAGAGTGCGAAGGGGCGAGGGCCTCTTTGTACAAGGTGGGGCAGCGACGTTGGACAAACATGTAGCAGGGCGTGCAAAAGAGAACACGCCAATGTCGACCAAACGCCAGGCGGCTAGGGTAGAAGAAAACGTCTCCGATCCACCTCCCGCCACACGAGGCAACCAGCCGGAGAGAAGTCACAGCATCGTGACGACGCCTTCTCATGGGGGCCAACATTCCAGTTTACGAGAGCCTTCACACACTTCTGCCAACATCCAACCCTTCCTCATGTCTGCCTCTGCCCACAGTCGAAAAGAATTGGCCACCAACGCCGCAGTGACACCGCCTCTTGGGGCGCCATCTACATCTACCTCAGTTTCAATTGAAGGAAAGAAAGAAGCCACAGGGCCATCTGGACAAGAGACGATAGGGGCGGGAAGGATTACCGCCGAACTACCTGAGGAGTTGACTAGGAGTGCGCCGCAGTTGTCTGGGATTCCCACCATCGCGACAGCTAAGGCCCTGCCGCTCGGAGCTTACCCTGCCGCCCACAATCCTCCTCCTCAGCAGGCCACATCAAGTGACACCCCCGCCTGTTCGAGTGCAGGCCCCAAGCCGAGGCTCCAGCAACCGCCAGGCACCACGCCTTCAGCTCAGCTCCCAAGCAACATGCCAGACAACCCGTTCCTAGGGGGTGCTAGGAGTTCCCCTCAGATTCAGTCCACCACAGATGTAGGGCCCCCAACTGCGCCTTTCCCACGGCCCAGCAACCCCGCCGCACAGGCTTCCAACCAGGGTACCAGCTGCCGGAAAGAAGACGAACGGAGCTCAGGGGTTGGCGGGAGTCCTTCAGGTACGCCGGCGCCCTTAGCCTCCTACACGGCCGCCTACCTAGAATCTCTGCAGCGTTCCAAAGGGAATTCCTTCGCGAAGAAGCCCGCCCAACCAAAGGCGCCCATGAATTTCAAGAGGACGCTGTCGCAGAAGCCCATCAACAAGATTGTTATCCCTCTGGGGGAGGACAGTTCGTCAGAGGAGGAGGAGGCGGAACGGCGTATTTCCAGCGCCAAAACACCTCTCGCCGCTCCGTTGTCCGTGGCTCTACCGCCGAATTTCGACATGGCGTTGAATGCGATGCTGAAGTCGGCACGGGAAACGGTGGAGGCGAAAGGCGGGAAAGGCGTGGCGCCGATGTCATCGGACGAAATCATCCAGGCCTCCCTGCTGGAGCTACTGGGGAGGCGAAGCGGGAGCGCCTTGGGGACGGCTGCGTCGTCGTCGGAAGAGCTGTCGGAGCGCCTGCCCAGCAGCGCGCCGCCAACGGTAGGGTCTCCCTGTCAGTCGGCGCTTGTTCATTCCTCGTGCACATTTATAATTATTTTTTTTTGCAGGAGACGGAGGCGGCTCGGCGGCGGGAGGAGCTGGAGCTGCGGGAGAAGCTGCTGAAGGCAACGTTGATGAAGAAGATGGACAAGTCGCAGCTGAAGCTGCAGCTGGCAGCGACGGAAAACAAGCTGATCCGGACCCGGTACCCCTCCATTCTATTCGCGCATGTCGCCTAGGTTACTGAATGCCTCGGCAGGACCGCTCTGCGCACCGCGCGCCCAGATCTCTGCGGCCACACACCGAGAGTGCAGCCAAGGACGGCGGCTCGTGCCCGGCGGAAGGGAGTAGCCTCATGGGTTTGTGTGTGTGTGTGTGGATGGGTAAGCGGGGGCGAGGCGGGACGGGCTAATGATGTTTGGCTGTTTGCAGGTCGACGGCCACGGACATGTTCCTCAAGCTCCACTCATCCATGGCCAACTACAAGGAGAAGCGCATCTACTTCCGCCAGCTGTACCGTGAGGTAGAGAAACTGCGCACGGAGCTGGAGGCGGCCGTAAAGCGCATGCGCATCACCAAGAAGAGCGCCACGCTCCTCGCGGGCGAGGTGCGCCACTTCTCCAAGCTCTCCTTCGCCATGCGCAACAAGTGCATCGACCTGAGCAAGAGCTGCTCGCAGCTGGGCACGCAGTTCGCCGGCCCGCGCTACAAGATGCCGACGGCCGGCGAGGGCCTCCTCAAGGAAATGGTCAATCAAGTCCGCCGACAGTCCTCCTCCATGAAGAACTTCAACGAGAAGAACAAGGGGCCTGGGTCTGCACCCCGTCGTCCACCCTCACTCCGCCCTTCTTCTCCCCTTCGCCCGCCCGCCGCAGGCACCCCTCCAACCGCGTCCAAGCGATTACCAGGAGGAGCCCAGGCAAGTAATCAGGCCGGCGCTCGGAAACCGCCGTACCAAATTGACGTAGCGCCTACGAAGGAGACGACAGAGAACCGGCGGGTATTAACAGATGTACACTTTGAGGACGTGTTGACGCTTGAGGGAGAAATGGGTCGAGTGTCCGAGGAGGGAACTTTTGCGCCGTTGGAAGGAGCACTGGGTGGGGCGTGGAGTAGCAGTCACCCGCCTGTCCCAGCGAACGCCGAACCGCCGTGAGGAGCGGCCCTGTGCCATACACCAAGTGAATTAGTGCAAAATGGGGCGGGGCATGTGACTGGCCAACGGTCCCGCCCTCATCCATGAAATTACGTTCAGACTGCGGAGAATGAGGTGGACGTGCAATGGGCCTCTCTTTCATTAAGGGTAAGACACTTCGCTCGCTTCCTGAGCATCTTTCCAGAGGGTAGCACAGATCTTATTTTCGTAATCCTTGACTTTACTAAGCGGGCGACCGCCTCTCTTAACTGCCAAACTGTATTCCATGTGTGCTGCAATGAATAAATATTTAATTACTCCTGCAAGAATCACGTGTACTGTCCACCCTCATTCCTGGACTCATCCCGCCGCCCATATACGATCATATACGATCCTCGGCTCATATAAGATCCATACCCTTCTACACTATGCGCTACTCAACTTTCATGCTATTAGATATAATAAACCCTTGTAGACGGAATAGAAAAGAAACGGCGGTGGACCTATTTCCTGCGAATTGTGTTGGCTCTTAGTTTA
>JAAAYG020011213.1:0-23489 GCA_009936455.2 Tomocerus minor
TATATATATAATTTGCACTGAGTTACTGTTTATTACGCACCTCATATATTTTATAGCTCTCAGAGTATTTTTACTCTATAAATGAGCTAACAATTATCTCGCCGTACGCAAAGGAGAAAATCTGACTAAGAAAGCACAAGGAATGATGTGAGTGCCGCAGTGTGTGTATAACTATACGTCAATTTAGTTAACTTTAATTTTGAAGAGTTGAATTATACAAGAGAGAAGTGAAATAGCTAATAGTTACAAGGTAGAGAGAGGGAGAGAGAGAGAAGAGGCTAGGATTACATCACGTAGGTAGGTAGTAGCATGAAGCTAAGAGATTTTTAAGTGAGTCAGGTGAGTCAAACCAAAACGAAACTGATTTGATTGCGGATTAGGATTAGAATAGGTAATGTACGTATTTAAGAGTTAAATGCAATAAGCTCTATAGTCAGTCCAAGACTGTTTTATGATGGAGATGAGCATTATGCATTTATATATCTGTGTGCACACAGAGAGTATACATATATGTAGAGAGTCAGAGTGTAGGTAGAGTATATCTATTGTTGTTTTGAGTAAATAAGTGTTTTATAGTTAGTTATCAATGCTATTACATCATGTGGTAGCTCATCTCTGCTCACAACCCAGAATTGAATCCCAATGCAGGATTCAATGGCGTATCTTATCACAACATAACATTAGCACAGCCAGGATCATGTTCTTTAATATTGCAACTCAAGCGAAGTCAATGGCAAGTTTAGTTTCGTTAGCTAGTTTACAAACGCGTATCCTCACTACATGCAATCTTGATGGGATCCTATAAATGCTGAATGATGGCATGCACTGCAATCTCTATTGATCATCGCTAACCTAATCTTCTCTCTCCCTAGTCCATACCTTTCTCTCACTTTACTTACTTCAATTCCTCCTTCGTCATAAAAATATCCTACATCTCTACATACTTGAGTATGTACATACACTCGTAGATTAATACTTGTAGTAGGTAACACATTATATCATGTGGCAAGAAGAACTCACTTTATACGTACAGTGCTGACCAAAGGGACAGTGTAACCACCACATCATAATAATATGCAAATATGCAGACACAGGTTTCCTCTACCTATGCATCCACGTAAATTCATTCTGTAACGGAGTAGAAGAGAAGACATCTCTCATGCAGCTACCTACCTACCTCCTAACATCTACATTCATCTACCAGATTGTTGTTTTCAACTTCAAGATAATATTGCGTTGTTCTTTCTCATCTTGTGATCTGACTCAAGTTATTCATTTGACTCACACAAACAAACACTATCATCAACTCACTTGCTCATTGTCCACTCAACTCTTTTCCATCACTCCCGACAGAATATTATAACTTTTCAACACACATATACTGTCCTATCCTCATCAAACGACATTTTAGCAACCTAGACTAATCTTATTTCCCCGCAAGTAATTTTACATCCCTGATAGACGCAAATATAAAGAGCAATATACATTTAGCTACCTATACAAATCTACATAAATGTATAACTAGATATATCCTATGACAAGAATTTTCTGATAGGGAAATAGGATAAACCTGCTGAAATGATGATGCCCATTTTTAAGATCTCTATCTACATGTAGCATTACCAATAAAAGACTGGGTTACATTCCTCACTATATCTATATCCTTTTTAAAGGCGTCATTGAAAATTCATTTCAAATAGCAAAACCTACGCACATCTAAATTCTCTCGCTATAGACTTTGTTGTTGACGCAACTTTAAATGCAAAATAAAAATCAACTACAAAAAAGTTTCATACTTCCCCTTTTGTTTCTAGGGATAATGCGTAAATGTTCTAATAACTTACTCAACTCACCAGCATTTTAATGAACACTTAATTGTGCTAAACTGTTTATGTCAAGTGATACATAATGTAAAAATGTAAGTATAAAGTGTAAATACATGTATAATACGATTATGACATAAAATTATTTAACTGAGCAACAACTACAGGCAACAACTAAGAATTAAGAATTTACTAATTCACTCATGGTTTACTATTTCATAACGTAAATGCTTTGACTTGGATAAAATGTCTACAATTCATTTGCATGCTAAAACAAATGAATATTCTTAATTTACGTAATAAAATGGAGGAATTTACTTAATTTGCACAAATTTCTGTTGTGTGAAATTCTTTGATGGTTGTTGATGCTGCTATGAAATAATAGTGCAGCAGACAGACAGACATGAGACAGGTACTTGTGTACCAGTTATGTACACTGCAAAAAGTAGATAAATACTGTGCTATAGCGTGACGACGAATAAACATTGTTCTGAGGCCAGGAATTTTATCGACAGTGTTTCATTCAACTTCCCCAGACGCTCCAAAGCTTTATTCTGCACAGAATTTACGCATTCAAATATTGAAAAGCAATTTTATGATAAATTTTGTGCTTTGCCCTAACCTTCTGAAACTATACTTTGTAAAAATAAAGTTCCCTTCGTAATATTGCACCAATAATATTTCCATTACTCGGGGAAAACTATTTCTAAGAGCATTTAACGCATTATATTATTACATTATAAATTGGGTTTTCGTAGTAAGTGTCAATTTTCATTGATTTTAAAGTAAGGTTCTTTTTTTTAAAGAAACGCGATGAAGATTTTGTCTTAACGGGAAAGCCATAAATGAAGGTTCAACTAGCAACAAATGTTGGGGAGATATCTGAATGTGCAAACACCTGTATAATAAGATTTTCCTTTTTAGTTGATCTGCAACTTATAAAAACAGACAGATTGATATCTCCTCTACTTTGGATTAACAACAGGACCAGAACAACTACGAGAAATCACAACTAAATCTATAATCCAAAATTAATAATTTGCTTTCCATTCCAAAACAAAATAGTATTTAATTTAGGAAGCCTAAACCACGATTCCTTTGCACACTGCCACTATACAGTTGTGAACAACAATTTATTACTTTTTTTTTCAATCCCTGCACTTTTAACTGTACATTCTTTTTGTCGAGCCTTTTCCACCTTTAAGTATGCCATATTGTATCTTTCAATACTTTTAATTATAAATTATAGTAGTTGATTTCTTTTCTTTGTAGTTTTGATAAAATGTCTGTATCTATATTTTTATGTATGGATTTTTATGATTGTCTGATAAATGACTCACTTTTAGTGCAAGAAAAACAAGTATAAAAAATCTTAAAAACATATTACTGGCAGTAATAGCGTTTTTAAAAGTTTTACCACTAAACATACAATGTGAGATGTAATGACAGGCTAATTGCATCTTTGTAATTGTGAGTATATAAGTATGACGAGAAAGTGCAAACCTTGCAAATTTAAAATGCTGCAGGAATGGATTTAAAATTTAGCCTTTGATATAACATCTAAATTAATGTTTAGGATTATAATATGACGATGATGGGCAGTTTGATATGACCTTACAACTTTCTTGCCTTTTGCAGTGTTGCAAATCTTTATAGAAAGAAAAGCTCAGTCATTAATTTCATTGTCATTGCCAAATTACGTAACAAGCTCAATTTAGACACGACAAGCCGCTAAGGATCCATACAGACAGATTGCAGATGCACATAACACAAAGTACCTGAGAGATTTCATTGTTTGTTTGATGACGCTTTGTTAAGTAATGGCAAGTTTTGTTTTTAAGGCTCTTTAGAATGAAAGATGAAATTAGTAGGATCCACAATGAAATATTTGAGAGTTGGCCCCAGCTCCGTTTTCCTGTCTTATTATACAACAATCGACATTGTGTACGTGCATAATATTACAAACATTAACTGTTGGCATCCGTAAGGTAAATCTCTAATCTTCTCTACTATTTTTACTACGTGTAGCAGCACAAAAAATAATAGTCATAAAATATGGGCAGGGAAAAGACTGAAGGAAGAGCGCTGTGTATTAGGGTTAAGTAACCACTCGTAAATAAAGGTTTTAAATAGCGTTGTGCATATAGGACTCTTTAGGAATTTCGTGTAGTGCGAAGTTCGATGAGGATTCAATTTTGAATTCTAGTCATGACTCTCCATTGTACTATTCGAAATGACTATATGAGAATGAGGATGAGGAATAGACACTCTTGTGCTTAATTTGGGGAGTACAAGGTGCAACTCTATCTCAAGACTCTGAAAATTAAAGGTGCTGCACGATAAACTATATACAGAGCTATTTAAAAAGGTTAGGACAGCGCAGCGCGTGCTAAACGACCCATGGCATATCCACATACATACGTACATGCAAATACAGAGATGATGCTAATATTTAACGACAGGAAACTACGTCTTTGTGAAGAAGGCATTCACTAGCCAACTCAAAACACATTTTTAAATGCATACTTTATATAGATGTGCGAGAGACTCTCCACTATCTCAATGCACACAACCAAGACATTTTTTTGAGCGTAATATTTGCATTGCATGTAGGTTTAAGACACTGTGCATGATATGAGTAGGTATGGCTATTGATAGTTATTTATAATAATGCACATCTTCACTCCAGGTACTACCAAACTAACACTTAGCAATCACCAATCACACATGTCCGGCCTACACAGCCACAACACAATATAATGGATGATATTTATGGAATACGTAACAAACCATTAAACCATCTAATGTTTACTACCTACGTATCAAGTCCTAATTGTACGTTATATACAAAATTGAACCATTTCCACATTGTTTTAAGACATACTTACTGTTTTGGGTGGAATCACATTGACCATACTCATACTTTAATGCTACGTTCACAATTTTTTATTTTTTCCATTTTATCCTGCAATAGCTTTTCTGTGGCTAAGTTCCGCCTTATTTGATTCCACTCCTGATAATCTCTCGAAGATGCGAACTATTTTGTTACATTTTAGTAGTGACTTACATACTAATCTGTTACATTTCTACGATAATCAAGTGCAGTGCAGCATTAAAATAGCATGCAAATTATACAACTACATTAGGAAATCATTTCAATCCATAAAAAACACAAGGGAATGATCGTATCTAGCTTAAGTAAATACTTTGGATTCTGGTATTATTATCATTTTATATATGTACAAATTACAAATGTATTCGAAAGTGTCACAAGTATTCCTTGTGCATGCCATTAATGTCATTTGTAAAATGTTGATATGCATATAATTAATGGGCAGGTATTATAAGAGATGTAGTTTGTACATTTGATAGAGTACCTAATGAAATAAATATAATTATCACAATCACTGATGTATGGAGAGTGTGCATGGCTTTTAAAGCATTAGCAACACGAAACATTCGAGTTAAAGTGCAAATCTCATCAAAGTAGTTGAAAATTTATGCATTGCAAAGTTTCAAAGGCTAGAGATAGGAATCGCATGGAGTAGAGCGTATTTTATGATATAGTTATATGATTATAATATTCGTGATATAATCTATCATTGATATTCACCTCGCTAGCCTTAGCCTCAAGTTAAATATCAGCTAATTCTATTTTTGTTTCCTTCGCTCCCTTATCACTTCCATCTCTCCATCAGTTTAATCACTTTGCTTTTGTTTCGTTTAGCTACATACACAGAAAGATGATTCCCTGGCTGATCATGACTCTTCTTCCTACAACGTAACCTATGCACAATGCTATAGTGCTATAAAGTAAAGGGAGGCAGTAGGCAGTGCTGTGTTATTATTCTAATATCTAGCATTGTATTAAGTCATGAAAAAATGACGTTGTACTCCTCTAATAAATACTTGTATAGGCATTTACATTTTCCAAAAGAGATTTAATATAGTGCTCATCCTCACCTCATCTATTGTTTAATCTCCTGGCTGTATCTGTGCAAGTGTATACTTCTTCCTAGTCCTAAATTATCATTTCTATGTATTTCTAATGCATTGGCCCTGTGACAACTAAAAGGACTGACTATGTGTCTATAGATGATTCTGTGTCTGTAAGACTGCAACAGGTACCAAAGGCTTCGTCGGCGGTGATTTGTGTTTGCATGCATCTCTGAATGATGTTTTTGACGAAAGGATTCTGATTTATATTTACTAGACATGTATAATTATGTGTTATGCCTAACCCGCCCACCTTTATAGCCAAAGAGCCAACTGCATCATGCAGTAAACTCCTGAGCATTGCCACTCTTGCCAACCTTAATTTGACATGATTCACTAATATTCCTTAACTCACAGTTGTCATCATAAAAATATTATCATTATTATTGCTCTTTTACAACGTATTTAGCTTTCAGACTGAGTGAGGCTCAATGTTAGATCTGAGCCAGGATTATTTATGTGTGAGATGCCGTATGCCCAACTATAGGTGCCCTGCAAGAATTTATTGCGTTGATGGTGTGATAAAAATTCAAGGCGACTCAAGGGCTGTTTTACATTTCAGAACTGCAATATATCTACACTATTAAACCATATTACATGCATAACTCAAAGAATTTCTCTTAAAACAATGAACAATACAAAGCAAACTTCAAAGGCAAGTGTACGGCATATGAAAAATGAAATAATAATGCCAACAGAATGGAATGACACGCCAGGTTTCAATTCTCAGGTCAGAAGTCAGGGCTGCATTACGTTACACAACTCTTGTCCAATTCAAACAATTACAACTGAACTGAAAATTGTGCGTAAAAGAGTAGCTCAGCTCTGGTTATTATTATGCTACTTATTTGATTGAGAAATAGCTAGCATTGCTTGTCTCAATCATAATGGAATTATTAACAATGAAAATAAAAGCGAGAATTGTGTTTTGAACTTTTCCATTATAATTGAACATGTGAAATGAAATAGTGACATTGATTACACGTTTGTAAGTCATGTGGGGAAATACATAGTTGGACAAAAATAATACCTGTAGGTTAATAGCAATGCATACGGAGTGTGCGCCCAGAGAGTCAACTCACAGAATTGCTAGGTCATTACAATAATGGCCAATGGAATTCTACTTTTTGTCTGCTTAATGTAAATTATCATAGCGGAGTCGTTTTAACTAAACGACAGAACATTAAACACTATGCAAATCAAATGCTAGTAGTTTGTTTTATTCATATTGACTACGACCAGCATGTCAGTATAGAAAATAGAGAGCAAACAATAGGCAGAATAAAATACAATCATATAACTCCATTAACAGAGGATCAACAATCACCAGAGCTGGGAACGCTTACTTTTACCCTAAAATCTCTCACCAATAATATAAAAACTTAAGAACATATGAAAATTCTTGCATTATCTCTTTCTGTCTCTAATAATTGTAATTATATTATAATTTATCATATTTAATATGAGCTTAGGCATTTTTAGTGCCGAAATAAACGCTGGTTTATGTAAAAACTGACTAATAATTTCTGTGACTAATTAAATCATTAAAATATTTAATTTGTCTGTCTGAAATTTGAAATGATGAGTATGAATGTGAGAGGCGATCCCAGCTCTGGAGGAGATGGCCAGGTGAACATAGTGAAATCAAAGCGTAATGCATTACGATATGGAAAAGCAGTTATTCGCCATTTGAGGCAACATGCAAGCGATGAATTTCACTATTGAGCCATTTCATTGTTATCCTGCTTTACACGATAACTACTACGATATTATGGATAATAGAATGGTTAATGTAGTGTAGTATTCTGCTTTTGCTCTTGTAAATGCATTAAGTTAATATGGTTAAATAGACTGAAGGGTTGCACTGGCTCTTATAGCTATATCTGTAGTACCTGTGAGATTTAATGCATTGTTTGTGTAGTGTGCAGGTACCTATGTCTAAAACTACGTTTACTTTGCCAGACTACTTCCACTACTTATGTACAACAACAATATCGTTTTTTGCCTTAGCTCTCTTTACTACTGACACAGGTAGGCTAATAATATGGAAGTACATTAGAGCGAGCACAAAAGGTAGCTTAGGTATTTATTATTGATGTAGTTGTTGTATCTGTGTATGCAGTATACTAATATTATATGTGCTACTATTACTACGACTGAGCATGACTTCACAACAAACTGAAAACATTTCAGTTGGTGCCCACGATAGTAATCTGACATGGATGATGAAAAATGCAGAGTTTAAATTAAAAATGGATCAAGGACTTAAAGTAAAATTGGCTCAGTTGTGGAAATTGAAATTCCTTTGCTATTCCATAACATCATTTACTATGTACTATGCAATGCATCATTTTTATCAAGTTATTAGTATTGGCATTCTATGGATCTGAAACCAGTCGGCTAAATACACGATAGAAATTCCTCTCGTAAACACACATCAATTTCCATGCCAATACAAAGACAAAGTTTTCTTTCGTGGTCCAATTAATTAAATGCCTCGTAGATAAGTGCATTGACTACCTGAGACTAACTAACTAAGCGTAAGTGCACAATTAAGAGCTGAAAAACAAAAAGTCGAGTGAGACTGAGTCTGTTTTTCCAAGATAAAGTTCGTAGCTGACTGAGCCTTATTAATCGTAACTTAATTGTGCCATTTTATTTCTATCATTTATCAATGGAAGCTAACTCTTACTTTTCTATGTTAGTGCTACAAACTTGTTCTGTGCCTTGTGCATTTGATGTATATACATAGCTTCATCTATAGTTATACTACTGTAAGCATTTACGGCTCTAGCCAAAGACAGATAGGGAGTTGAGTACTTGACTCACTCACTTTAATGTGCAGACGAGATATCAAGAGATAGAGTAGCCACAGTTCTATTACTGTTCTTGCAGAATATAGAAAGTGCACCGAGACTTGTACAAACTGATAATGGACTAGAAAAAGTATCCTTGTACTGTAGTTGCTAAATGAGATTTCTATAAAACTTTTTCACGGCTTATTCTTCCCTAGATACACACACAGAGCTAGACAAATGATGGACTTGAAAACCCATTGAATGCGCATTGTTCTTAGTCATTGTACATTGTACACAGCCTCTGTGTACAGATACAAATACAAAGCTCTGCTCAATGAACCTACCTCGTAGATTTGAGTATACATAATAATAATAAATAATTTACTACGGAGCATGTACTTTAAGAGTAAGTGCTGCCGTGTGGAGCCTGTCTTTATCTTCTGTCTCTGTTTTTACATTTTGGCATTTTACTATCCTAGTATCTCTAGAACGTATCTCTCTATCGCCACTAAATTCAGAAACAACAAGATAGACTCAAAATGTTAAATAAGGAAATACATTTACACCCTGCGTGCTCAATATTCTTTTTCCCAGCTTGGTTCTTTGACAGCCATGTGTTGTTCAGGCATTGTTAACAACCTTTGTCTTATGTCAGCACTATTTGAGTCTCTGACATCTAAATGAAGTTATGCTTTTTTATTTCTGGTATGCCATATATGGCTAATGTGCTAATTGTAGAAATATGTTATTCAACAATCCTTACAAGTTTCTACGCAGTCCTTTCGCATTTTTTTCTCATGCTCTACACTGAATGCCCTTACTATCATTCAACATAGAAATTTATAAATTCCTAGCATATTAGCGGTTGCATTCCAAAATTAGCGTCACATTTCACTAAAATCATCGTAAATTCTCTGACCGTGTGAATTTATAGAGAATGACCTACAGAGAGCCATTGAAAGAATTTAAATAGAAAATCCAGAAAATATCTAACCTAGTTAAAATACAATACGGCGAAGGAACAATGCGTAGTATTTAGCCAGTAGCTATTTGAATTTGGTCAGCTAAATGTCGGAGAGTACAATGAGAGAGTTGAAATGCGGCAGAAGAGAGGGATCTCAAATCAATGCTACAATAAATTGAAAGATTATTGTGTAGGGACACAGTGAATAGCCTGGGACATAGAGAGAGAAGAGAAGAGCTGCAGAGCTACACCTGCCGATATAATTGCATTTGATAGTATTCAACGGTATGAGAGCTACATGTGGATGAATATGAATTACATTGCTAGTCAACTGGCTCTGCGACTATACGGTACAATTTAAAGGGAAAGATATGCAGTTGCAAAGTTGCAACTATGTAGGTAATTGTAAGGAAGGAACTTGAAAGAAGGAATGCTGGTTTGTTTGGTAAACTGTTGAATATGGAGTTGCTGCTTTGGAGTGCATTGAGGAGTCGATGGACCAGAGAGAGCAGATCACAAGGATGAGCCTCTACTCCACACATACCTACGCTCATCACATAGATGTGTTCTGGTGTGCATACTCTCTGTGTATCGAGATCCCATCGTCTCACCTCTCTCTCTCTCTTTCTAATATTTTGTAGAGAGAGAGAGAGAGAGACGAGGGATGAAGAAGAGAAGTAGCTGGCTCGAGTCGGCTCGGCTGTTGGCCACAGCAGCAACTTCTGAATCGAGAGTCGTCTCTATGAAATATTTGAGATGCCTTGCTGAGTGGATGCGGCAGTGTTTCTGGCATTGTTCTACGGTAGTGGTGGTGTAGGTAGTTGGTTAGTAAGTTAGTTAGGTAGAGGCAGGAGGCAGGGAGGTAGGTCTGTCTCATTATGCACAGAGAGGACGTCAGCACTTAAGGAAAGAGGTCAGAGATTAGAGACTCACTCGCTAACTTCCCCATCGCATCCACAGGACCAGTTGACAGGCAAAGAGAAAAGCTAGATGATTTAATATTCGAAGGAAGATGTGCACAGACAGGAGAGTCAACCAAACAGGCCGTCCATCTCCATCTGCCTCACTCGAGCAGACAGACAGGGACACTTTCCGACGAATTCTAAGAAGAGCAAGGAAATTTGAGGATGGGAGCTGAGAGGATTTTCTATGAATCCTCCAAAAGATGATGATGATGATAAAATGATGTGAGTGAGTTTTCAAGTGAGTTCTGGCTCGAGTGGATTGAAGAGAGAGGGAGGGAGGGATGGAGAGAAACCCGCCTGACGAGTGTGTGAGGGTAGCTAGTGAGGTCATGTGTCTGAGTATGTAGGGATGATGTTGATGCAAAGAGTTGAGAATGAGAGAAAAGATGCTCACCTGAAGGGTGTGGCTGGCTGGAGTGTGTAGAGCGGCGGGTGGGCGCGATCAGCGGTGAGTGATGCGGGGGCCGTGGTGGCCGTGTCCGTTTTGCTGGCGGTAGCCGTTGGCTTTGCGTGGGGGGTAGAGTTCGGAGGGGACGTGTGACCTTTCGATCTCGTCGCCGGACAAGTCGAGGTCGCGCACCATCTGGATGATCTCGCGCTCCTTCTTCATGCCCTCGGCGGTGTGGGGCGGGGAGCCGGAGGGGCGGAGGAGCGGGCCGCCGGAGTCGTTGGCGAACTGGAGGTTGGCGAGGGAGCCGTAGGAGCGGGAGCGGTGCTCCTGGCGGATGGAGTAGGAGAAAGCTCTCTCGTTCAAGTGCCCCTTCTTGCGGTAGATGCCCGTGTTGAAGGGCGAGCCGCCGCTGTCGTTCTTCGAGCTGCTCTTGCTCTTGCTCTTGTTGGAGGCGAGGGTGGCGGAGTCGGCGCCGCCGCCGCCGCCGTTCATGTTCCTGGAGCCGGAGTGCCCGGAGTGGTAGTGGTAGCCGCGCTCGATGGTGGCGTAGTGGCTGGGCATCATCATCAGTTCGGGCGAGTGCTTGTGCCCCTTCTGCTCCTCGGGGCTCATCATCTTCGGGTGGTGGTACATGGGCGGGGGTGTGGCGTTCATGGGGGAGGGGACGGGGTGCATGCCGGGGTGGCCCATCATGGGCATGGGCGTGGGGGCCATGAGGGGCACTTGCTGCAGGAGCTGCTGCTGCTTCTGCTTCTTCTTCGACTTGGAGCCCTTGACGATCTGCGGCGGCATGGCGAAGTGGTGAGGAGGTAGGTGACCGTAGATGGGTTGCGGGTGCATGCCCGGCATGACGGCGAACCCGTTTGCATGTTGTGGCACTGGTATCAGTTGTTGCGGGTGGACGGGGCGGGAGCGGGTCAGCGTCGACATGGCGCTGCTCGGCCGATGGCTCACCGGCCCGTTCATCACGCTCCCGGGACGCGTCGTGGACATCCCGGGCGGGGGCCCCTGCTGCAGCCCCTGACTCGTGCTCAGGTTCATCATGGACGCCGGGCGGACGAGAAACTTCTGTTGATGCTGTTGTTGCTGTTGTTGTTGTTGTTGCTGCTGCTGTTGCTGTTGGTGGTGGGCGTGCATCTGCATCTGGTGGAACTGCTGCTGGTGCAGATGGGCCTGGTGCGGGTGCTGCTGGTGGTGGGCGGCTGGGGACTTGCCCTCCTTCTTCAGCTTCTTCTTCGTTTTCCTTTTGGTGGAGGAGGCGGCGTCGTCCTCGGCCGACTTGAGCAAGGAGAACTGCTGTGGGGGCGGCGGCGGGGGCGGCGGCGGCGGGCTGACGAACTGCCGCGGGCGGGACAGTCTCGACGTGTGTGACTTGACGGACTTGAGCGTCCCGTCGGGTTCCAAGTAGACAAGCTCGGACGTGCCGTTCTGCCCCAAAGTAGAGCTGTTCCCGCCCCAGACTTTGTGGTTCTCATCTCCTTCGTAGATCTCGTCCTCGTCGGGGAACTCGGCGCTGAACTCGTACTTATTGCGCGGCGTGGAGGAGTTCACGGGTCCGTCCGTGAAGTCCTCGTCCGTCGAGTTCCCCACCACGATGATGTCCGAGTCCCCGTTCTGACTAAGCGCCTGCCAGCCCGTCACTTTCTCGATCGAGTCCAGCGGCGTGACGGAGCGCTGCATGGGCGCCACCGCCTCTTTGAACAGCGTCCCGCCCCCGCCCGCACTCCCGTTCCCATTTGTAAACCCGTGAGACATGGTGGCCATGCCGTTCGACGTAGTCAGCGTCCCGCCGTTCTCTAACTGTTTGGCGTAGGTCGAGTCCGCGTAGGCGTGAAAACAACAGCGCACCAGGGCGTTGGCCGCCATCTCTCGCTTGCAGATGAAGGCGTGACACTCGAGGACTTTGATGCCCGTCGTCCGCCGCAGGATGCAGGCGAACAACGGCGGGTGGTTGAGGTTCGGCAGGCGGGCGAATGGCGAGTCCAGCGGCAGGAACTTCTGCACTTTCTCACTGGAGGACGCCCCCGCACTCGTGGCGGGAACTAACACATTGCGCACTGCCGCACAATAGTGCAGGCTCTCAATCGGGAAGAAGCGCGTGATCTTCGTCTTCTTCTCGTCGATATTCTCTAACAAAAGTCCGTTGGACCACACACTTAACCACGAGTCGATCCCCTTGAGGGAAGACAAACCTGTGTCCGGGTACAACTCCTTCAGCGGCTCCTGGATCCCCTGCAGACCGTCCTTCGTGATGTGCGGCACTGCCGAGCCCAGGTACAACACCCGACACCGACAAATCGGCGTCGACTCGTCCTCATCGCTGTGGTGACCTCTGCCTCGGCTTGGCCTTGGTTTGCGCACGAGAGGCATCTCCACTCCTTCCTCAACTCCTAAACACAAATACCAACTTTAAATCTCCTTCTTTGTTTGTATGATCCTAACAATGGTAATTATAGTCTCGTGTCATCACTGTCTGTGCTCCATGCCACAAAAAAACTTCTCCTGCTCAAAATGAAATAGAACTAGCCTAAAACAAACCATAATTAACAGTTTCCTTTCTGTTGACATGTTTTCTGAATAATTATCAAAATATTTAAAGATGCTTTCTAATTTGTCATCATTCTATTAGCTAATGGTTTATTTACGTTTATTGCATGCGAGTCCACGAGTGTACGAGTGTATTATGTACATGTAATGGCTAAATGTTTGTTGTGTTGCGTTACTTTAAAAAGTTAATGCTTTGTGTCTTCAGTCGCACTCCTCTGTAAATTCATAATGCCTCACTCATGACAGGGCTTGAGTAAATTCCATTATTCAGCACCACTACCTCTGCAACGTGCTCAATTTATGCTTAATTGTGCTCAAATGTCAGAAAGATGAAAGCTGTGCAATGACTAATCACTCTATAAATACAAATAACTCCCAAAGTTTTTCTACGTAAATTAAATAAATATATGCACATGCGACTCTGCTTATCTGCAATAGCAAGCCGCATGTCTAAATGCCTTAAAGTTAAAGCGCAAGTGACACAAAGATCTCCGCTCACATCACCTCACACTCCTTCACGAAAAGTAAATAGCAGAATGCAAGTGCCCATGAGTGTGCAATCCCAAACACACTCATTTTCGTTAACTCTCCTTCATGTGGCCATTAGCTATTCCGACTAAATAACTTGCAAATATTGGACCACGTTCGTTTGCTAAGTACCTACGACTGACGTTATGTAGCTGAAGACACCGTGTCCTACTCACCATCTTAATCTCTTCCAATGAGTTTTTCTAATGCGAGGAGTGTAGCAAATGAAAAGTGCTCATTGTAAAACCTATAACTAAATAATATGCAGTCATGCCAAGAAACAAAACATTTTCCTAATATTCCATTACATGCTAGATCACTGAGTGTTTAGTTTGCACAGAGACGTTCCTCATGTCCCTACATCAATAATTATGGGTTTATAAGGAATTCTATTAGAATCAAACATGGTGAATGTACGACGAAGACAACTCTGATACTAGCCCTACGTAATGCTCATATACCTGGCCAATATTATATGATAAATACACATTGACAAAGTATAGGCTGGCGGGCGGACGCTTTGCAAATGTGAATGGGATGCGGCTCTCAATTGTCACCTTCATGTCATTTAAATATCTCGACGTTTTTCCTTTTAAACCAAAACGATACGTGTTGCAATCTTGGGGATATCTTGCAAGTAATTTGCAAATTCAATAGGAACGTACATGTGCACTTAAATCCCCAGCCTGTCATTTGTACTATTACTTTCAATGCTCGCTATTAATACGCAACATTCGTAGATGTCTACATTTACATAGTCGCCTTACAAATCTGCGCGTGAGAATTTATCTATTATCGACAAGACTTTTTTACAATCTAAAAATAGAACCTTTTTACAATAAACCTCTCTAGTGAAATATGGATGCTGTAACTACGTTGATAAAAATGTGTAGTTATAATATAAATGTAGTATGTATAGCTGTGATGCTTGAAGATTGAATAACTAAATAAAGTTTAACTAGTTGGAAGATTGAGCTAAATGGGGATTGTGTAAAAAAGATGATGAACTGAAATGCAGTAAAGGATTAAACATTTCCGTCAAACAATTTATTTATAAATAAATAGTTCTGAGAGTCAGTACAGTTTGGATTGCATTAGTTGCATGTCCATCTTCCGTAACAGTACATGCATAGTTGCCTTTGCATTGCTGACTGAAAATTACAACGTGACCAGAGTACAGTATTCCTAGATGTGCTATAGCCACTTGAGCACTATTTGTCTGATTGCGATGTAATGGCTCCCCATCCTACCAACGCAACGATAGCAAATATTGCAATGGAATTTGGGAGTTGAATTGTTATTTGCTAGCTTGTTAGAAGGAATTCATCCGCGATAATCTTTCTCCTAATTCAATTCTAATGACTTATGCTTGCGTATTTTTCGTGTCGCATTCCTCTGCTTTCTTTTCTGTTCTTCCAAAATCCTAAACTGAAAAAATAATAACGTAAACTAGAGGATCTCGCTAGCGGTACCTACGTTTTCTCATCAAGTATCTTCTTCCTTCACATTTATTGCTACGCAAGAACCATATCAAACTTCTTTTACAACTAAGCATTTCTATCGAAAATCAAAGACATCCTTCTGTTGTGTGATTTACCAAAGATAAATGATATAGCTCTGAGGAGAATCCCCACTAATCATCCGAAGAGACAAGATTTCTTTGCTCACATTCCTTATTTGCAACTTGGCAGTGAATTAAATGCATCCGGTCTTTAGCATGCACTACGAAATCAATTTGGAAGACTACTGAGTCTCATGTTCTAGCAAGGTAGTTTTCCTCAGCATTTTTTATGGAGCACATGCACGTAACAAAAATATTGTAGTTAGTTATAGAGCATTTAGCCACAGGAGTTAAATACTCCTTTTAAATGTCTATGTTATTGAGGGGCAACTATTTTCTTGACGATAATAAAAATCTGCATCCCTGGTGTCACTTGTAACAGGTGTGTGCAAAAGTATTCAATATAATTGATTAGCTACACCTTTTTATTGGATGGCTAAGCTGTAATAAAACTGAATGCACATTGATTGTGAAGTGAGCAAAATTATCATCTCATAAGCTATCTCTTTGTTCTTGAGTTTTAGTGGCTCATAAGAAATATGTAATTGACTGAGAGTGGACTGCATCCTATTTGCAGGTTGAGTGATGCCTATTATCATACCTATATCTATCTATGGCTCCATTTTAAAAAAGCGTATCATGGCTATGAATGGAGTTCTTGGATGTGATTCGGGCCACACCTTACACTTAACTTTGTACAGGAACCTCAGAGATTTATGTCTTGAGTCAATTAGAAAAACGTTCCCCGCTACTAATAGCACAATACCTGTGCTTTGCACAATTATTTGGCCCTTTTTATTACGCACTTTACTTGTGTGGCCCACTGTGTGTGCAAATATGAGCGAGCGGGAGTCTGTGTGTAAGTAAGAGCAACAACTGAATTTGAGGGCAATGGAATGCTCTGTAATAAATGTACTTTACTACTTAGTCGACGCTTCACCTTCTCTTCCATTTTGCAATCCTTTAATTTTCCAAAAGAATATTACCATAAAAGAGAAGAAAACAGAGGTAATGATGTGAATTATTTCATAGGACTCAGGGCTGAATTATCATTTCTACTTCTTCCATTATCTTTTCATACTATTCTGATAGAATCCCTTGCTGCCTCTTCCATCTCATTTTAAATCTCCATTATAAATGGTAGAGAGTTGAGCCGTAGGAAATCATGCTTTCCATTCCACCTGACAATTTGAACTGGTAACCTGTGACCTTTTAGTTAACCAATGCATTAACGTAACCCATAACGTATGCTGTGTGATATGTGTGTATACTGTTCACTGTGTATAATTTGGTTTTTAAAAATTGCGTAAAATGCAGCGAAGCATGGAAGAACCTTTCCTTCCATAAAAAACTCACAGAAACTACAGTAATAGGTACTTGAGATAGAATTAGAATAGGATTTAACAGGTAGGACCCTTTTTTCTACAAATAATAATATTACCATGTCTGATTAGTTTCATAGTTGTGGGTTTCTCATATGGAGGGTGACCTTCCACCCTAACATGTTTGTGTATGTGAGTGAGACTGCCTCGGATAATTTATTCTGCTTGCTGATGTTTTCTATTAAATCTGGTGTGTATGTAGACTCAGTGTAATTTACGTGATGAAGTTTTATATTATTCACAGGGCCACATCTCAGAGAGAGAGAGAGAGAGAGAGAGAGACACGCTTGACAAGAGTTAGATCGGGTTCTACTAATTTCCCTATAAAGTGCAAGTCGACTTTGTTCAGAGAGTAACTCTTGAGAGTAACTCTTGCGAGAGAAGAGTGGATGAATATGTGCAAATATCCTTTTGGCATGCATGGTGAATAGTGAAAAGATGAGTTCTGTGTATCTGCCGGGAACTAGAAGGCGATAGAGTGAGAGAGAGAGAGAGAGAGAGACTTCATAATGATATAACAATAACAATTAGAAGTCTTGAGTGGAGTTGAATCCAATAGCTGTAATAGTTTGAGAAGACATGTATCTACGGTTTAATCCAGTGCTGCATGTTTGGTGGAGGTGAGTGAGTGGTCTGATGTGCTAGGGACATGCTAACTAAATCCTGACGGTCCTCAGCCTCTTGAATGGCTAATATTTATTAGTGCCTGTGCAGACAAATATTCTAAATGACCATAGTAGCCCATGGACGGCTACAAAGCGAGTTGGAAACTGCCTCCTGCATTCAAGAAGAGTCAGGCAGTGAATAGTTAAACTGAAACCTGGGCTAAAGATCCTCGTCTCTCAGTCAGACGTGTTAAAGAAAGCCAGAGATTATTGCACAGAAGTAGTACGTAGTTGGTAAGTCAGTTCAACAGTGAGATTAGCATGCATTAGTACTGGTTGTGTGCAGGTATTACTATTCAAATGGCTATGTAATGTATTGAGTAGCATTAAAAATCTGGTCTTGCATGGTTGGCCAAAAAAATCTCAATGGCCTGGCCTGCTCTCCCAGCAGATCACTCATCTATTCATACCAACAAACGTACATGTACCTATAGACAAACATTATGATCATATTATAAATGTAGTCGGAGGAGACGGAGCTGCCTGCCTACAAGACATAAAGCTTGCTCTTTGACCAGCCTCGTCAAACTAGCTACAAACGACTACATCGACTACTACTGCACCGCTCCTAACACTCCACAAACTTCACAGCCACCAAATATTTAATATCATAAACTCAAACACACTAATGTGTCAACCCTACACAATTCACATACTTCTCCCAAATTTATTCTGCCTCCATCACATCCACAAACCACTGAAGACACAGACAGTCCAAAGCCCTCATGCAGCCACAAATCAAAACCCGAAAATGCAGGCTCACTTTAAAAATACCCTAGTCTTAGGAACACGATATTTGAGCCAAGGTGCGTTTACCTATTTTTATTACGCCTATCTATAGCGCACAACTTTTTCTAACCACTCAAGCCACTGCCTTTTACAAAGCCTTAAAGATGACTACCTGTACACTCGTAATACCTCTATAATATTATGGAGCACAGACAGAGTCAGGTGCGTAGGCACTCTAGTCACTGAATTTCCCTATACCCACCCATGCACATTGGAACAATCAAATCTTACAATGTATATGCTTAATTTGCACTTTTCTACCTTCTATATAACTATATATCTAATATAGGTATATAATAATATACATATGTGCATTTACGGTTTATTAACTTTTGCCTTTTTAGCTAGACTCTATTTTAAAAATCATACGAGGAACAACAAGTTACTATTTACACATTATTGTTGATGAAGAGAGATTATAGATTGTAAAAAATATGTTGGGCATGGAGCAATGTAAACTTATCAGGATTATTAGAAAGATGCAGCTAATTACGATTCAATTTATTATGTTTGCGAGAGATAAGTGTAAAGTTGCGGTTTGAAAAACCTTATTAAGTGGAGGGTGTTGCTAGGAATTGTGTTCTCTGTGTGTAAAATAATTCTAGGCTGTAGTAGAATGTATGACAGGGCGATTTATGTTTGATGTCTGCGTCAGCCTAATCTTGTTAATTAGAATAATAAAAAGGAGTAAGTACAAAAGTATTTAGTATGTCGAAGAATGGTTTTTTTGCCAAAAAGTTGCAAGGAAATAAATCGTAGTTTCTATGAAAGTGGTCAAGAAGATGAGTAGATTGAGATGACAATGTAGGATAGAGTGTGCATAGAGAGAGAGAGAGAGAGAGATGTGAGGTTATGTATTTGGAATGCATATAGTGTAAGTGTAAGTATGAGTGTATGTGTGTATGTGTGTATGTACATACGTATGAATATGATCACTCGAGGGGTAACGAACGGTCATTTGAATGGAATGGACACTCACCTTAATTATACTGACCGATCGAATTTCCACTAATAATAAAATTCCACAAAATACGCATAATAATGCGTCGGGGCCACTGCACAGAAAACCGAAAGGAACGGTGCACGTGGAGAAAAACTGAAATCCTTTCTGAATTTTCACAAATCACTGGCACAAGTGAGAAAGCAACATTTGCCGAGCCGAAATGTAAATAGACGAGGAGGACGAAAAATAAAAGACTGAGTGATGATGGTGAGTGAGGCTGAGGACGAAGCACAGTCAGTGCACTGCAATGCAAAGCCGTCCAATCCAACTCACTCCTCAGAGTCACAGACAGAAGAACAGACAGTTAGCTCCAAGTAGAAGTCAACCCAACCAAAGTGAGTAGGTATCCTCGATTTCAGATTCTCCTCTCGGCAATTTAACTTGGCAACACAAATTCCTTATTCCTCAAGCTATCCCATACGAATCCAACTGCTCTGTGCTGGCTGGGGATACTGCAGTCGTCTACTAAATAGATCAGATGAATCGTACAGGTAGATCCGCGTACCTACGTCCCAGGTATCGGCAAAAGCTACGAATCCTGCCTCGCTATCTCACTCACTTCAAGTGCACATCAGCAGCTACAACAAGGTGGAAGGCCACATTTACCTTTCCTCTTCGTTGGGTTGGTTTTCGTAGCTACGGGCGATTATGGGGTGTCTGCGAACAGCAGCCCCATTGGACACCTGGCCCACGTCCTCCAATCCCCGCACACCTTACAACCCTTCCGCACAATCACCTGCCCCGACTCAATTCCCCTCCATTCACTCTCTGCAGGTACTTTACATACAATGGTTATCATCAACAGGCATTCATCGCATGGGGGTGTGTATTGGAATGTTCAATATGCACTATAACATCTTTCTATATGCCATTTAACCAATAGTTCTGGTTTCCTTTGCTTACTTACCTTACCTTACCTGTCTCTTCTCTTCATCTCCCTCTATATTCACCACTCACCCTCACTTATTATACACTCATACTCGCACCGTCTCATATCACATTTCTATACTGGAAATAAATGCACATTGGGCTCTTTTCAAAACATTTCCACGTTTTACTCCTCTTGTCCAAAATCAAATACACACTGGTCCCTTGTAAAAACATTTTGAGCAATTGTTATAATTTACTGCCCTTATTAAAAACAAATACCTACTCAGTGGTCTCTTCTTAAAGTTCATCATTAAATTAAGAGAATTAAATGCACTCTAATATATATTTTTCAAAGCTTGGACATAAAATATGTTTAAATTGTTATAGTGTTTTCGTTTCTTGTAAACTAGACAATACCAGTTTCGTCTAAATATACCACTTTGTACATCAGAGCTATTGAAAATGATATTTGTGTTAGAGGGGCCTTATTTCTTCGCCTTGTACAATGTGCGACACTTAAGTTGACCCGCATCCATAAACTGTCTTAGCAGGTTTTCGGATGGACCTGTGAGCTAGTAGAGACTTGATATGCCCATTCAGATTCAGTTTTCTCAAAGAATTACTCCAAACAAATATTTAAGTTTGGTTTCTGTAAATTTATAAATCATTTTACGCAGAGATGTTGTTATAGATCAGGTGCTAAGTATACATATGGATGGACATTCTTTATAGGTACTTGTACGTAATAATATGTCAAGGAAGGAATGCAACTAGGTAACGCATGTAATTTAAGCATAATGGAGTGCTCCAAAGAATAAAAATAAGATAGTGCACGACCAAAGAGATTATTTTTAGTCTGTGAGTGTGTGATGTGAGGATGGTCATCCAAGAACCAAGTTTCCACGATTATCTTTCCTCCCTCTTCACTTCAACTTTGCTCTACCCCCAGTAATAATCTCCTGCAGAATACTGAGGCAGATTTACTGCAGAATTACAACTGTGCTAATGAATTGAATGCTTGTAGCGAGTGCAGGCAGACAGACTGGAACGCATTTTTGCAAGTAGTGGGCAGTTTAATACACTATTTAATTCTCAGACACTGACCGAAGGTCAATTTATTTGTCTGCAAAATTCAGACAATGGCCCCACAAAAATAGATACACAATGCTGTACATAATTGTAGAATTTTTCAGAAGTGAAAATATTTATATGTGGAGGTGAAAAAAGAGTTTGAATGGAATCTATTTCCTAAGATATTTTCAAACATAGTTTGCCTGTCGTTCAAGGGACTGGTTGACATTTGCAAGGCAAACAGGTAAAAACTGGAGTAACAGACTAGTAACCGGATGATATTAAAGAAATAAGTAATGCTTGCACAAAAAGTTACGTTAGGAAATTATAAAGCGTATGCGTTTTTGAAGTATAATCGGCAAAAAGTAAAAAATCTTGTAGTTGTACTTATACATGTTACTTTTACATGAATCCCTTAAATGCCACTACTTTTTCTGCAGGTGGTGTCGGTATTATAACAACAGCACTCTGCAGGTAGATTTTTCATGGGGTCATCATTGAGTTATGGCGTTAACTTCTAGGTTTACATTAACATTACAATGCAGACACACTTGCACCAGACGAGACTTAGGAGTCAGAGTCAAGTCGCATTACCTATACGTATAGCAAGCCGCAGTAGTCAACGAGCATTGTTGTATAGAAAAGAGCCCTTTTACATGCGCCTCTTCTCCAAACCAACTATCGGTCCTGCTTAATAATTATCTAACCAGCGTGACCGGGTTCTTAACAGTCTGGATCTGTGCCGGCTGGGATTGGAATCTGTCAGATACCCGCTACTAGAAACGAAGTGAAAACAATTGAGCGCAGAACCTGTTGATCATATAAAGTTTCAAATGATAATTTAAGAAATTATTATTCCGCGTGACATTTGTAGTGCATCTTCATTAATAGTTCGGAAACAAACGCTTCCTCAAGGAAGGATTATGTAATTATTATTACAAATTTTTCCCATACTGAATTTGCTTATCACATTTTCTGAGGCAGTCAATTGCTGATAATTGCGAGTACCTACCTTCCCTAAATAATTAGATAACCTTTGTACGGTCAAGGGTTCGAATTATTTCAAAATCTGACGAAAATAAAAATCTATAAGGACCAATAATCTTAGGCTGATCGATAGAAAATAGTTTTGCCTGAGCCGACGGACGCCGGACTGGCAGACTCATTCAGTCTTTGGGGATACAACATTGCACGAGGGAGTGCCACTAAGCTCTTGCACAGTCAAAGTCAAAAGCCATACATCCTCATCTCATCTTGACCTTTTCATGCACAAGTACAAGTGAAGTACGTACCCGTACGTAGGTAGGTTAGAGAACGTGGTGGTAAGCTGAGACGGGTTCCACGTCCAACCAAACCAACCATCAGAGTATTATCTGCCTAGCCTCTCATCCCCATTACGTTATCTACGTGCACTTACAATTAACATACCTACTATTTATATACCAACATTTTACAGAATACATGTTCATGCTAATGTAACTCCTGTAAGTGCTGCACCAACTTTCTTCTTCATTTCGCATTGTTTACTACCTTTCAGTACTAATTATTCAGTTGACATTACCATGCACCTTAAAATTCTTTGGTTACATATTAAAGTCTTTTCCAAAATGTGTGTATTGAAATGCCCTTGCTTAAATTGCTTAGATGCTATCCTTTCATTTTTGGATACTTGATAGTTGATTGATTGAGACAATAGCATTCCAGATTTATATGTGCAGTACTTTCTTGTTTTCATATAAAAGTTTCCCACGAAATGACACCTGTTGCGCATATTCACCTGAATTATCTGCGAATGATGTATGTTGTAACGGGCAGAACTCCCTCATTATTTTATGTTAACATATCTCAAGTTTCTTGTTTTCAGATTTATTGACTATTTCAAAATAAAGGCTCATAAGTACATTGTTAGTTGGTAATGCATACAAGGCTGTAAATCCATGAGCATTCTGTGGTTTAGCGTCATCGTTGAATGTACTTTGGTCGTTATAGTTCTTAACCTACCATCACATCAGCTGAACACCCTTTACAATTATTGCACTTCTTCATTTAAATGTGACACTGTGTGTTAGGGGGAGTGTATGATCTACAGAGTAGAATCACACAGACCGTTCAAGCCTAGAGTGGCTTACTTACAGT
>JAAAYG020011235.1:0-23484 GCA_009936455.2 Tomocerus minor
TGCAGAAATATAAACACATCTTCAGTAATGTACCGCATGTGTATTATTATTAGACATGTCCACTGTGTGATAAATGAGAGTTTTTAGGTGAAAGTCCTCTTATTCAGCTTTCTCTTGACATTTTAATTGCTTTTTACACACTAAAAGATATCGCTAATGCTAATAATATGCAAAGAAGTTACATCTGTAGTTCTATACAGTGTTCTTGTAAAAATTATTTCATTGTTCTACTGGGAAGAGGCGAGAAATATTCTGCTTGAACCCATTAGCAGTGATTGTAATGTTGAAAAAGATTAGTTAAAGCAGAATTTTGGCAGGACTTTAGTATTTTACTATTTTTCGTCTACACACATTGTCTATTATTGAAGAGCCAACACCGGGAACCTCTCATATAGTATTATCGTATTACAGACAGAGTAATAAATTATTGTCAATGATCCATACTCATAGTTGAATTTTTTTCAATTACCTATAACTACATAATGCACTAGTATTTCCTGGAGATTTTCTTCATTAAGCAGAGCTCTACATGTGTAAGTGATAATGAGTTGGTGTTCAGAACACACTTTTAAAGAATATTATTGTGATATAATCAGCATTCATTCTCAGTAGTATATAGTGTGAAGTGAATGGCATTCATAGATAGCTCTGTTTGTGTATAAACAAATCCGAATGCGGATATCCACTGGTTTAAACAGTGCAGAATTAGTGACTCTGCGTGGGAAATGAAGCATTGTTTATTTTTTTGGTGGTTTTATGTACTATGCTTCTTGAAAACAATGTCGGAAATAACCAGTATGTTCGGAAAAACAGCTACATAGATTAGCACGTGTAGGTACACTGTAAATGACTCTTTTCTAACTACACAGAGTTAGCTGATAAGACTATTGTCCTCTATTAATTACTCGTGGCGGATTCCCTCTTCTTCTAAGGTGTATCAACACTGTACTTGGTGTAATACGGGAATAGACTGTAGTTCAACTGTAAAGATGTTGCGTGGTTATCTAAGGGAAATTTTAATGCAATTAATTAACATTACAGCATCACATTAGTAGGCTAAGAACCGGAAAATACAAACTAGGGCTTTGCCTTATAATTACTCGAGTAGACCAAACATCCTATGTCTCGATTGCACTTTACGGAATACATGTACCATTGCAGTATAACCTCATTTGTTTCCATACTGTTTATCTGCAAATTAGTTTTTCCACACATTAGTTAAAGTTCTTAGAGATGTGACTGGCTATTATTTGCTCGAAGGGATAATAGAAGAGCAGGAGAAGGAAAGTCGACAACTTTATCCAGAAAAGCGTCTTGCCAGGACAGCATAGAAAACTGCGTGTTCGGGTAATTGATGACTGTTGTCTACTGGGAAGGAATAAAGAATTCGAATTATTTATTGCCTGCCTACAGAGTCTTAACTCTGAGACAATATAGATTTGTTTTACGGAAAACGGCGCTACACACCCGTGTTATTCTTTATGCCCCGCGCTTGTTTTCATCTAAACCTAGTGATGTCTGCCTCCTCTTAGGAATCATCATCATCATGAGTGACTAAGCGACTAAGGTTCACCAAACCACAATCTACAATTTACAACCCACTTGGAAACTACTAATCAATTATTTTAATCTAATTTTGTGATTTCACCCTTATGAACTCTATCACCCAAAAACCGAGAGAGAGAGAGAGAGAAGAGAGTGAATAATCTTAGCGATGAATGAATGGAGAGAGAATCCAATTGCTATGAAAATAGTTTTGGATCCTGAAAATGTGTACATAAAAGGTTGTTGTTGGGTGAAAGTAGTGTATGATGCACGTGGATTTGGAACTCCTCCTCAGAAATCAAAGGCCTTTGTACCGTGATATTTGTTTATTTGAGTGTCTGTTGGAATGTCCTTATAATTCTGCATGGTGTGTCTCTCTCTGTGGTTGTCAGTCTGTCTGTCGGTCGAACTACCAATTTACAAATGGTGTCATTGGCTTCTTTTGGTTGAATTAAGATGTTTTCAGATCGGGATTGATTCCCTAAGGGAGAGATGTGTAGCCGAAGACGCCTCAGCTGCTTGACACACTATTTTTCACCTAATAAAATAACTCTTTTTTATTAGATCCGTCTCTTCGTCAGTCGTCGTCGTTTTTAGTAGTGGTGGTGGTGGCAGCATGAAAATTGGTCGTAGCAGGAAGAGTGCACATTAAGTATGTCAATATATACATATCTTTTGATACGGTTCACATTGTGCACAACAGTAAAAAGCAAAGTAGTTACAGTTGCATGTACAATTAGTCAAGCACGGCTCGATACACACTCTGCTCTTAAAGGATTTACTTATAATATGCGCATTAGCCTTAAGTCTACTAGAGGATTTTGAAGATTCAACTTTTTCTTAACTAGCAACAGTTGCTAAAGTGTATATGGATGCTAGTATATAAAGATGATCTGCCAAATAGCCGGCAAAACGGACTGTTGCAACTAAGAAATGCATCGTTATGACGTGAGTCATGGCTTTTGATGTCTTTGATAAGTAAATAAAATTTTATGTATGTATCTTGTATCTAGAAGCATGAAAAATGAATTGCGGCCGACGGGATTATTCTTTAAGTGTATCTGTAGTTCACTGTTTGCTATTAATGTCCGTACACTCTATCTCATCCTGCATCTCCGTATCAAAATAGACACTGGAATTATTTATAGCTGGAGGATTAAGAAATAAAAATGCAGATATACAGAGCATAGATGAGCTGTCACTGTCAGTTCGCCTGAGTGAGAGTTCCTCTACAACTAATCAAACCTCGCCAGTAAAGTGTGTGGGTACTCTCTTCAAATATATTTACTATAGAATCTCTGACTGTCTGTCTGTAGTAGCACAAGAGAGATGTACATTCAACAGGGTGATTGAAAGAAAATATTGAAGATGAGTGAGTTGGTTTTAAGGCATGCGTGGGGTGGTTAAGATGACTTGTTGTGTCGAATCATTTCTTTGCATTTTCCGTCTTCATCTTCTATCTCTCGGTTTCGTTTGTACAGCCCAGACTTGCACTAATCTCTGAAAAAAAGGTAATTGTAGCTTTTACATTAATAAAACTCCAGAGCTGTGCATATTAGGGAGGGAAGAGTGGATTTTCCTGGCGTTGATATGGTCTGCCCAATTAGAGGCACCTGTTGCACTATTTTTGGATGAAGGGAATTGAAGGAATGCATTTCCTTATAGGTCTCCCTACTTATCATCGCCATTCACCCAGAAAATCTAATGAGTGCACAATAAGCTTTGAATTTTTGCTCTACTTTTCCCATCTCCTCCGTGTAGGATCGCGCAAAAGATAGGAGATGCCGAAGGAAGAAAACTAGTAAACGAGTGTGTGACACGAAAGAATATTATTATCTAGGTATCTAGGTGGGCTAATAACTAAACTAACACCATTTTTCTATTTTGTACTCGCAAACTTTATTCAATGTAACTTATTTAAAGAATCCTAATGTAAACATTCACTTTGTATTGCTCCGTGACTGAAGATACCTACACACTCCGTTGCATTCAAACAGGAAGAAATAAAAATTGAAGGCTACTCTGTCTTTCCCTAGAATTTTAACCCATTCCTAAGTAAAGTCGAGCACAGCTGATTTGACTTGACTTTGTTTTACTCACCCAATCCACTTCTAAGACCTCTTAATGGAATTCCAAGGGGAAACAAACCAAACTGAGATCATCCATTTCAATCGGCCAATTCTGTTCGTAATTTGAGACAAATTACGTTTGCTTCCGCTCATCTGCGAGTTTTTCACTACGTTAACGCATCCTAACTCTATGTACCTATATAATGTGCACTGCTGCATTCCAAATATAAAAAAAAGGCAATGAAGAAACAAACAAAAAGGTCTTTGTGTTTTTTACACACTCTGTAATGTTGCAGCAATTAGATTCAGTATGTTAATTTTACTTAGTTCCCTTCCGAGATGGACGACATGACATGGCACTCAAACGATGCCAAAAAGCTATACCTTATCCTTATCGAGCGAGACTTAAGGAATTTTTCATTGATATCCTATATAAAAAGAGTCACGGAATCAGAAATCTGTTTCTTTTCCTCCTTTTCATTCAAGCTGAGCAAACACAGAGATAGCCTCCAGGATTTTTCGAAAGAAAATAGCAGTGCCTACACAGAATGAAATCGGTTGAGCCAATATTGTAGCTTTCCATTAGATTGTTTTTAATTAGCAGAGGAATTTGAGTAAAATTTGTGACTGCGTCTAGTGGAGATGTTACTCTTTAGAAATGTATCGACAATTCACTCAAATTCACATCCTATAATCGTATAGTAAGTGTTGCAGAACGAAGGAAAACCTTTCTCATTCAGTTGACGACAACTGCATTTCACGAAGGATCTTGAAACAGATAAAATATACACTTTTATTGCTCTCAAAGACAAAAGTCAACATTTCAAGAGTAGCAGGAAGTAAGTAAGACAAAAGAAAAGTCATTTCTGTCTCATCTGAAGTTTCATGGTTACAATAAAGTGTAGAATCCCTCGACAGATAGTGATATAACTGGAATTGTCCTATGTACCTACTGCTATCACCATCACCATTAATGTATCCCCATTGAGATATCTACTTTAACTTGATATTTCAATTGTAGTCTATACCATAAAAACTAAAATAAAGAAAAGACACAAATAGTGATAAAATAGCACGTGAAGAGCAGGAGTACAATTCAGAAAATTGTCCAATTCCATATGACACTTCTGGCGTGAAAACAGATGAAGCTTCTAAAAATATTCACATTAGACACGCTAAAAGTTTAATGCGTACTTTCTCAACTACTGTTAATCCAGAAAAGCTATAAAGAAGAATATAATTAAATTAGACACGGAAAATCACCGAATGTACTGAACTAGAGTCGCTCGCTATTGCGAAATGTGAATTGAGTCTCAGACAATTGATCGGAAAAGCAAAGTACGACTTTTCTATCGAGTTGAAAACAGAAAACATATAAACAACAGGACCGTAACATGTCAGTCACGGTGTTTTCCAAGTTCAACTCCAGTGCAATTCCAGTGGAAAACCATGTCAGCATATCATCACAGAATGTAAAAAGAAAACATCTTCCACACTTCAATTGTCTCATAAGTTTCATCGAGTTACGTCGTCTAGCGCCTTTTTCTTCTCACAACAGTGACAACAGCTGCGTCATATGTTCATGTTATTTAACTTGCATTCTTTCATTCTGCAGAGATATACTCGTCGTTACATAACGTAAACACCCGTAGTAGTACTACATAGATAAAAATTTAATTAAGAGATGTAAGCTATTGGATTCATAGTTGAACTAACCTACGTTCCAGGAATGACATAACCGACAAGAGTGCTGTCATGAGAGGACTCAATCTCAAACTACAACAGCCAAATCAGAATCACATTACATTACAAGAGACTGAAAAGAACTTGTGCAGATGTAGGTAAGTAATACATAAAAGTATGTCAGCTACATTTCTATCGGTAATAGAATACCTACCTACGCTCTCCGAGTTACTTTTCCCTACGTCTTCATATTTGAGTAGGAGCTTTCAATTAGAAATAGAATATTATAGAATGAACATACATAGTAATATTAGACAGAGAGTTTAAGAATACCCTTTAACCTTCTAATGATCCTATCCTCGTGATTTTTAAGGGTAGTCATTATAAAATTAAATGCAGTTGTTAGTTTTAGCACAGTAGCAAGACTAATCTTTCTTTCACTCATCTGATCTATACAAAGTCCCGAAAGAATTTAGCATTTTCTGTCTGTACACATATGAACGAGTAGTGGCGACGAAAACATTGACATTGACGCCCACACTCAATTCAATTCCAAAGGCTTAGCTCTTTCTCCGATTTGATCTTGCACAGCTCTAAGCTCATGAGATATATCCGTAGCGTACTTACTTCTTGCTCGATTCAATAGCAACTCTTGCCTTCCTAATTTTGCTATGTCTCCTCCTTTGATTATTCTGCTGAGTGATCATTTCTACGGATGAACGAAGTTTAGACCCTATCAAAACACTTTTAGAATCCACTCTATACTCAGCGCGTGCAAACAAAGATCTAAAATCTAAACTATAACTATTGTGCCTCCTAAACTCATTTCCACCCATCTTAACTGTCCTTCTTATCAAAAAATCTACTTTATTGAGCGAAGCAAACAAATGGAAAATTGAAATACTATAATTTATTTTAGACAGGGTATTTTTTTACCAAATTTTTATTTAAGGCAGACAATTCTTTTTTAGATTAGAAATTAGAATATTCAACAGTAATAGACAAAGGAGTCCATGCAGCCAGAGTATTTCTATTTATTTTTGGTGAACATGGCGAGACTAGAATTAAAGTAACCTAGTATAATAAGAAGGATAGAATTAGACATATCCTGCCGTAAATATGAAGAGGCAACCAATATGTAATTATTTATTGCAAATTGGATAGAAAATGTAAAAATAATTCTCCAGTCTGTTGATTTTTGTGCTTTTGACTATAATTTTTACGTTTATGAATTCCATACCAGTAAAATTTACAAAGTGCTGTAGTAGAGAGAGACCTAGTGCTGAATAGTCAATAGAACTCGACATATCCAGTCGTAAATATGAAGATGCAACCAATATGTAATTATTTATTGCAAATTGGATGGAAAATGTAAAAATAATTCTCCAGTCTGTTGATTTTTGTGCTTTTGACGATATTTTTTATGATTCTGAATTCCATAGAGAACAGTATAATTTACAAAGTGTTGTAATGGAAAATAAACATGGGAAAGTATGGAATTGGCGTAGGAAAAAAAGATTTTAAGAGTGCATGCAACAATTTATTTGCAAGAATGTTACATTAATTTAAAAGATTTGAGTAAAGTGACGATTATGAGCTTTCATCGGTTGTCAGAAGCATGTGGTCTATCTTAAGGAGTGTTATCTATGGCAGGTTTATGTATGTTGCGGGTTTTGGTTGGGCTATTACAGAATTGCAAGGTTTCCTTTTTATTCACAGAGTCAATCGACTCTTTTATTTCAGCCAGATGTCTGTTGAAATTGCACCCAGTCACAGAACTCATAATAAATGTTGAAATTACTGAAGAGCAAGAGTCTTATCTCTTATTGGTTAGGATAGGTTATCCATCACATAGCCATAACGAAAAAGTGGCTACTTATTCCACAATAGTTAGTGTAAACGCAAAAAGTCCCTTTGCTCCATTCGTTTATTTTCACAGAGAACGAAGGCTGCAGTTTTAAATAGGAGAGTGAAAAATTGTTCGGCAATTGATCGCCAAGAAATAGAATCTGGTCGGAAAGAAGCCGTATCATAATTTAACAAATTGCTTTCCTTGACTAATTTATGCACGTAATATCTTACATTTACATTAAGATAAAGTATCTAAATGCAAGGAGCATCGGAAATTAGTGAATGGAAAATTTAGGTAGCTCGCTGCACATGTTAAAAATAGGAGGATCCAGAATTTATTGTATTCCCAAGCTCCTTCTCTCTCTCTCTGACTCTGTAAATAAACAATAAGAGTGTTTGGAATGATGCGAGGTGCATTAACGAGGATCTGTATCCAATTCCGAGGACAAATCAAATGGAGACCCGATAGGAAAAATAAACTCTTAACGATAATATCAATATTTCTTGTCCTGTCAGCATTGACAGTGAATTTATTCAAGTGGGCCTTGAATTCTCCCGACTAATTGGCAAATGCGTTTTTGTCGCATGCTCCTCTTCAACTAATTTCTTCCTCATCCTCCAGACACTAACCTACGTGCATCCTCTTCTAATAAATATATATCCATCCATATAGAGACACAAGAGAGACAGAGGACACACGACACAGAAGAAGATAACTAACTATGTCTACGGGCTCTGGCAAGGCTTTTCCTTTGATTAGGAATTTCCTTCTGCTCTTTCTCAGCTCTCCGGCATGTCGGGTGTGTGACTATTCATTGTGGAGTAGCATTGAAATGGCAGGATTAATGAATTCGCACATTTCCTTAATAAACATGGAAAGAGAGAGAGGAACAATGCGTTCTTGTTATTTTTCGTTACTGGAACAAACCAGAGCACACAGTAGTGTGGGCATATCATCTCCTCTCTTTAACACTTCAGGATTTAGAAGGTTGGCTATGGCTCCGCATCCCACTAACACACTACATACTACTAAACATTTAAAAATAACTCAAGAATCTCTTGTCTATAGCCCAGTCTATGTTCTGACTTACAAAAGAAACAAATTCCCATATAATACATAGAGAGTCTGTAGAAAAACCAATTAATCTTCACTCCTTTTCCTTCCTTCCTTCTTCTACTTCACTTGTAGATATATAGATGTTAAAGCTCCAAACTAACCTTACTCTTTTCTTTTCTATGCAATAGATTTTCTGATTCGGTTCTGTTACACGATCTCCTATTTAGATTACAGATACACCATTGCATATTCTCTCCTATAGATCCCTACTCACTTCATTACCATTCCCCATTCTACAAACATTCGCTACACATAGAAATACTTTGCGAGATTCTTTACATTAATTACATTACTTAGAGAGATAGACTTCCCTCAGTTTTCTAAGTGTATGCATCTGGCATTATTGCATAGATACACATCTTCAAATATGTTGCCACTGTAGTAGAAGAAAATGAAACACCCAGGTTTAGCCATCCTAAGCTCCCATTATTATCTCACAGTGCAATTTTCTTAGGTTTATGGGGATGTTTGCTTCATTTTAGAATTTCAGAGCACGATGAGTCAGGCATAGAAATATATAACACACATATATATAAGTGGTACAAAGCACAGGACATAAATATTCTGCTGTAGGGGAAGGAGGAAAAGGAATTCTTTTGCACAATGAATACACTGACTTCATTTAAGAAATAATAATGTAGATGCAGCAATGGAGCTTTTTATAAAATGCATTATGCTAATCCTAGATGAGGACAGGAAAACATTTACGTTCTTAATGCACTCTCTAATAGGTGTTATCTTATTATGTTATGTAATCCTAGCCCGGAGATATTTATCTACCACTACTAGTACTACTACTACTACTACTTACTGCACTACGTGACGTGAGGCAAGAACTGTTTCTGTGTCTGTCTTTTTCATTTTATTGGCACAATGGGAGAGATCGTCTAAAAATATTTTTAGGATCTTTAATGCACTTTCCCCCACTTGAAATCTATGTTTATTTTGCTTTTTTATTCGCCGGGAGACAATGTAGCCGCATTATTTCCTCACAAACCTTTGACTTTCACCCACTCACTGTTCGAGTTCCCAATTTCTCTCAGGCGAGTCAAGCGTCTCACTGCATCTCGCATCTATCTCATCCTCGCTCAATTTCTGATCTACTTTTCGAACCTAATTGAAACTCAAGAGGCATTTACATGCTCAGTCATGTCTCACTTTGCCCTACTCTGTCTCTATGAGGGAAATACTTTGAGGAAATTGCATAAATTATTTGCCTCGTTGGTGCAATATAAAATATGTAATAGTCAAGAGTCAAATCATAAGAAAATTATATAAACATTCACTATAATATATGCTACATTTAACTTCTTTCGCTGCGTTGCTCTTCTTCCCTAATTGTATACACTTTTGATTATTTTATATTTATTTACCGTGACAATTTATTGCAATTACAACCTTGCTGAAGAAGGCAAGAGATTTTATCAGGGCTTTGGGCTATATCATCACTATACACACTTGAGATACGATATGAAGAAGATGTACTTGCTGCCTACATGCTTAACATTCAAATAGTAAGAACCTAGAAAACCCTGCTGAAGAATTTTACAGTTAGGATTCTCAGGATCATGATGAAGGACGTTTCTGTCATTCATCTCAATGGAATCCGTCGACTGTAAACAAAAGGTGCCCTTTGTTTTATGTTTTACTCCTGGGACAAGGAAACTGCTCAGCAGTTTCAAGTGCAATTGTGCTACGAGTTCTCTTGGGACATAAAAATACGAATGTGTAATACGAGTTGCCTCTTTTCCCTATTTACATAACTACTAGATACTCCTATTTATTATTACTCATCATTGTCATCATTAATGGTGCTTTAGTGAATACTAAAAATGAACATACAGCACCGACTACCTTCGCATTATTTACTCACATGACGTAAGTACACTTTTATGCTAATTACATAATATCCAAATCCATGACCTTAGTTAATGTAAGAAAACTTGAACTACAAATAGATTTCTATTGTTTAGCATTTCTAAAAAATTTTGTCATTCATTGTTATCCCTGATGCAAGTCGTAATTTAGTTACTCACATTTAAATTAAAGCTAACTTGACTTACCTTTTATTCATGCACTGTGTCTAACTACAATCATTATCTCAAATCTGATGCAATGCAATGGTTTGTAAATAAATGTTTTATGAAAATCAGACTTGAGTTTGAGTAGTTTGGCAGTTCGAAATATTTTAAGATGAGACTTTACTGTAATGTACATTTGAATTTTGAAAAAGGCAATGGAATCTGCAAAATGAATGTATAATAAAAATATTTTTACTTGTTTTAATTATAGACCTGGAACAATTACAAGTTTTTGTATTTAAATCACATAACTCCTAATTTTAAATAAAGAATCTTATAGTGTTTTTTAGATTAGGTATTCATTCCATAGTTATCCTATTGCTATTGCTCTTATATAGTACATGAATTAAGAAACATTGAACTAGGAGTCATGACTTGACCTTGATATTTTGCGTATCCATCATGTATTGAAAACCTGTTTACTAAGAAAAATGTTGTTTTCATCTGTTTGTTTACGCAAGTGTCCCATACTTTAATTTCGCATTAACTTTGTTTTGTGTGATGCAACATTCATTTGTGTTTGGATATAAATACTTTGATCCATGTAATTAATTCACATGCATCTATCTCATCACACATCATATATCTTTCACTATACTACATGAACCTTAGGCCTATTATTTTTACAGATACACCTGTAGGTACTAGTACTGTAATCACTGTCTATACTGTTGCAGCTATAAGAAATAATTGACTACCTATCAGAGATGCTTTAAAACTTAATGATGCTTATTTGCGCAACATTCCTTTTTCGAAGTACCCTATAAAACTGAACGATTATTATGGCTGTGTATTGTCGACCATCCAAATGGGATGTACAAAAGAACACGTATCGTTCGTGTGAGTATTAAAATTGTCTATGCAAGCTATGTGCATATGAACCGAATAATTTAGTTTTTGTTATGATCCATTCGCCATGAGATAGTGTAGTTGTAAATATTAATATCTAGCACAATTCCCGATGCACTGCAGCAAACGATTTCACAATCGAACCACCAATTAACCAACCACGTTCACATACACACGCAATGGCATAATTCATGGAAAAATTTCCTCTGCTCTAGGCAAAAAATCTATGTTGTTATTCCTTCGTATATCTATCTACCTGTATAATTGTTTACTCAGATTAAAGGGATACTTTCAACTTCAACAGTTGAAACGATAAGAGTAAATGGAAACGACTTTTCAGACAATGTTCTGTGGTCACATGCTCTCGGTATCACAGAGTTAACACTCCCACAGTTTGCTGTTGTTTACAAAAGCAGGTGATAATGTTGCTTTTATAGAGATACAGTGACACATCTCCACGCGAAATGTCAAGCCGTATCAAACAAGTGAATCCAAATAAATAACATACCTGTACACTATATTTAGTTTACAGGATTTTAATTGTAAGCATTAATACTGGACAGAAAAATAGACTGGAAAACTATGTTTTTTTAACAAAGTTACGGACACTCTCCTTTGCGTGAAGCAAATGCATTATTCCTCATATTCTCACGTTATATTTTTATAAGGTATGTACTATTTTTGTTAGTAATTAGAGGTGAAATTATTGGAAATTATTTATCGCTATTACATACAAAAGCATGTGAATGTAAAGGATATTCAGTAAATTTTTTCGCATTTTGAATTCAGATTATTAAAAGTTCAATGCAGAATTAATAACGCAATCAGAAGAACTTTGGTTCATACTAATATTACTTCAACCTGTAAGGCAGATGCAATCGGTGCAATAGTATATTTATTCTTTATTTTCAGTTTTTAAAGTTATTGCGGTAAACCAGGTGTAAATATGATTTTGAGTTATAACCAATTCATTATGTCTGAGCCAGAATTTGTAAGAATAATGTAATTTGTTTTGTTAAAATGATAGCGTGTATTGCAGTCACTAAATAAGTTATTGATTCATGAAAATTCTACGGGTGATGAAACTCGAAATTGTAAATGTAATATGGTTTCATATGTGTATTATAGGAGTGGAGAGGAAATTGTAATCATGATGAGAAGTAATAATATCCTGGTGTGCGTCATGCTGCTTTTGGGTTGGACTTTATTAGTGGACGATGTAGCTGGCTTAAGTGGTCTTGGCTATGATGCAAATTGTGATTTAACTGCATCCATCGTGCATTGGGCATTAGGAACTTCAGAGCAGAGTGCAACTTGTGATACGGATAAAGGATTGTTTTGCGTTCCATATATAAATAAATGCGGGTGTTATGTCCCGGGATCTATTTTTGTGAATGAAGCTTGTCGTGCGCGAATTAACCATCCGTGTCTAGGAAATACAGTACTTATTGATTGTGTGGAAAATGCGAAATGTACAAACGAAACATTCAATTACTGCAAGTGCATAGAAAATCATATATCTAATGAGGATGGAACAGCGTGCGTGCCAACGCCAACTGCTCAAGAAGACATTTCCGATCATCAATCTAATGAAAATGAAAACTCAGAGCAGTCAGTCAGTGAGGTCGGTGACAGCAACAGCAATAGCAACAACTACTCAAGCAAAAATACAATTTCTGTTGTGCTTTTATTACTAAGTCTATGCATTTTTTATGGAAGAAGTTTCTGACAGTTGTTTAGATTCTGTTGGTAGGATTTTTATGTCGGTGTTACGTAGATTTATGATTTCTATATAGACCATTGCTAAAGAGTGGAGATGTAAGAATGTATAATAGGATTAATAGATTAGCTAGACATAAATACTTTATGTGTTATGCATCATGGAAAAGTAATATCCAAACATACAGAGAAAAAAACGGAAATAAATACCTAGGAGTTCACACACTCAAAGATATTTTTAATTTTTGCTGTAGTGTGCATATGCATGTACTTATGTCCTTTATTTTCACACACGGAAGTGTTGCAATAACTTTATTAGCGTGCAAAAAAATTACGTAGGCTTGCTAAGTAATTTAATCTTAGATTCGGTGAAATATTTATCCTCCCAAAGTGGAACCTTTTAATGTGGGTAATTTTATTCTTAGATTTGAATTACTCTTTGATCAGAGGGTGCCAATAAATTCATTATAAAAGCTTTATATATAAGTGTTGCATATATATCCGCGTAAATTATGACAGAACAGCGTCGCATCCTATACACAACTCCGTTTCTAATGTTGCTGTACAATAAATTTGGATCATGACATGGAAAGTTTCCTGTAAATTAATAGTCTGTTAGCAAGAGTCCAAAAAATCCGATAAATAATTCAGCTATATGAATCTATTACAAGTTTTACCTCAAACAAATCGCTGCTTGGAGTCAAGGGATAACGAACTGTGTAAGGAGTTCCGGAAACTACTGATGAACCTGGAATTGGTAGGTCAAGGAGGGAATGTATCTCTTCCTTGTACAAGATGAACAGTCTGAATCCAAGAATAGAACAGGTATTTGCTGAAATAATTTTTAAACATAATTAGTCAAAGAATTATTCATCTCATAATTACATCTCCTTCTCAATAGCTTCCAAAAAGGAGATGGGTGTGTGCGTATTATGGGACAAATACACTTTGGATGAACCGGGCAACGTAAGAAAACATCATTGACACCAAGGATATTTGCTACTTGTCACTCATACAAAACAGCGATCTTACAAATCCGAAATTCGGGCATTTGAAAGCTATTACAAGTTTATTCACCAAAATCCAATCCTTTGCGGACATTCAACGGATCAAATAAGATTAATGTGAAATTGTTAGACAGAAAATAATCTCAAACCTGGAACGAAATCCACTTCAACCAAATATTCAGTGTTTGGATCAAGTTGACAAGGTGGTGTTGTACATCCTGGTACTCTAGATATTACAATAATTGTTAAATTGTAGAATATTCTGGGATATTGCCAAAGAGAATAACGCAGTGTTTCATGTATTATTAATGAATGAAGAATTACCTGAGCTGTGTGAATTGCCCAACTCCTCCTGTAAAAAGTAACAAATTAAGATAATTATCAAATTGAAGATCAATAGAATTTCCAAATCGACTATTATAATAACATTCTTAAGTATTTTAATTACCACAAGGTGTAACTGGTGAGACAGTTCCTCGTGGGCTGATCTTGACAGCAGATGCTGCAGCCAAAATAAAAAGACAAATAGTAGATTTCAGCATCATGGAATGATAAACTTAAAATTTGCAAATAAATTGAATATGTAGTTCTAAATTGGAATGCACGTAGCAGCTAATAAATTTGGTATTACTCCTTGACCAATTTATAAGTAGCAGTCAACAAATTGTTTCACATGTACTCAGTTTTATCCTAGTCTTTGCTTAATTCCACATTTATAGATATAATCAGTTGCAAATCCCAGTAATAAATATGTAGATAAACCACATGCATCAATGTGTAAAAAGCAACGGCTTTGCTTAAAAATTGAACTACTCCTACTCCGGGAATCGAGATTGTAAATTACTTACATCTGCATGCAGATTTTAAATAATGAATATTTGAAATACTAAAACCTAAAAACGCAGTAACCTACTGCAACTAAGTCATTTCGGAGGAAATCAGAAAAAAAACCATTTATTTAGGATAAAATGTTGTACCTCCATGTTGCAAACTTGGTAGGCAAGGATAAAGCGGTATTAAGGTAATCGCAAAATCGTGGGGTCTTTTACGAGGAATCAGTTATAAAATATAAATCCTAAATGATAGATACGGACACGGTATGATAACCATTACGCAACGGTACAATTAGGAAAACAAACTTTTTTTCTGTTTGTTTCACTCATGCAATATACATTTTTCACGTCAAATCTTACGAATTTACGTCATACTCTCACAATCATGATCATGATACGAAAGAAACACATGTCTACATATTAATTTTATCAGAAGATGATCAAAGACTGTACCATGGTGTTATTGCAATGAATTATTTTCGGTTTTAAAGTGAAATTGATTTATTGTAGATATCTGTTTAATGTGTTCAGTTTGCATAAAATGATCTCGTTGCGTTGTAGCGTAAGTGCAATGAGCAGACTGTATTCCAGGACATCGCGAGATAGGTAGAGCTTTGATTAAAAACAACGATGGGTTTTGTCAACTGGATTAACGTAGAGGAAATGAAGGGTAGGATAAAATTGGTTTTATCCGCATCTGTTTCATCCAGGTGGATAGTGGATGGATGAAATTAAAGTCATTTTCATACACATGAAATTGCCAACACCATTATTAGGCACTACTTTGATCTTTATGCTTGTTATTTTGTAATGCTGTTTAACGGGTGCAACACAACATTTCTTTAATGCTTTTTACGGAATGCCCAATAGTTCATACGTGTACGTTACATATGCCTAAGGTAAAAAAGTAATGCTTTTTACAACAGTCACAAATAATACGCGTGGGATTTTTGTTCACATATTTTGTTTTGTTAAAGTTTGCAATTTATAGATCGCATAAAGCACGATGTAATGAGTAATAGTAATGTAATGAGACATAAAGCTGATTGAATTTGGGCACCTGTGTTTCTATGCTGTCCAATTTCATTTTGTCCAATTATATCCACAGTGTGGATGAAATACCATTTTGGTGGACAATATACAACCCCGTTTGTCAAAAGTCTTATTTTTAATAGTGCATGGATATTAGTACTTTAATGATACTATATACAGCAGCAATGAAAAACCTTTTAAGTATTCAAAAAATGGTCTGATATTAGGAATAGATGTAAGTAGGTACTTTTATCATTTCAAATTACATTCAAATAAAATTTTGAAACTGAAATTAATTCAATGAGAACTATTCATACTTTCATTCTGGTGAATTATGACATGTTTATGGGACATGCCTCGTCTATACGATTTATGCCAGCTATCTGTTTTGGTAGCTATACATCTCTAATGGAGTTTAGCAATAACATTCTACTATGGTTTACGTGTGCAGACAAATAAATGATTTGTGTAAGTGTCTTTGCACTCTAAAATTTGAACTTTGAACTGTCTTGTATACTATCAATGAATGTATCATCAAATATTGTAGATAAAGATGACAGTAGGCATTAGTTTCAGTAAGTTAATAGGTGAGTTTTGCCCTTTAACTCTGCCGTCGAAACAGTTTTAAAGGATCATACTGACAATTACGCGATAAGAAATGTGAAATATCTTTCTGTCTATACTTAACTTGTTAGCAGACAGACATAAACCAAGTATCAGGCACTTAATTAACATTTCTGTACTGTCAACCTTCAAATGACCCCAGGAGTTAGTAACTGATGAGATGTCTAGCTATCTGCCTTTTCTGTAATTTTTCAAGTATTTGTTGTCATTCAATCTACCATCTCAATCCTCTTACTCTAACGTGAATCTCCTTTGGTGCACAAATAATTTTCGGTTAAGCAAGAAAGGTAATTTATATAATGCATTCATTTTTTCGTCCTTTTCGGAATTTTGCATGCTTAAAAATCTAAACCTAATTGTAGAATCATAATACTCTCTAACTGTACATCCTGAATTTCATGTGTCCAAAGTCCTCGATTCTAATTACTTAATATTACTTGAACTTAAAGAAAAGGTGACCTAAACTTGGTATTTCTTACATCGTACATAAATACAAGAATGTTTGCTGTAAATTCTATTGTTACACACACCCATATACAGAATACAAATACAAATTAGGGTATGAATATTTCAGTTGGTAGTTCGGAATTAATAACTAAAATGTTTGTATACAGTTTATGCATCCAATGCAATCTGTGTACATATATTATAAGCATAGTTATATGCGTTATTGATCGAGTACTTGTATAGAGATCAAGAGTAGCTTTTGCACTCAGCAAAAGTGACCGCAATGAACTCAACTCACTTCCGCTTAAGTATTTCTACAAAGTGAAGACTGGAGTATTCAAGAATGCTGCAATTTTGTCTAGGGTATACATAGTTCTACGAGCGTTCCTGTATTAATTAATGTTTTTTCATCTCACATTTTTTCCTATTGCTAAATATATTAAGAACATTAACATAAAATCTCTTTGCGTTACTTAAAATTAAATTATCATACAAAGGATTTGTTTAGGATGTAAGACAAAAGTTGCATTGAAATTTAACGATCATAATAATATCATTTCTTTATAACATTAATTTTATTGTGCTGCAGATGCAAGGTACATGTGTAAAATGAAACAAGGATTTTGAAAAGTACTTCAACTGTGTATATTTATTTTCAGATGAAGTATTTCAGTACTAGAGGAAATGCACCAGCTGCAACTTATGAAGACACTCTGTTTGCTGGATACGCTCCCGACGGAGGACTTTACATGCCCGAGAGTATTCCAAAGTTGGACGAGAATACTGTTGAAAACTGGAGAAAGTCAAAATTGTCATATCCTGAAGTAGTAAAAAAGATAGTACGGCTATTTATTACGAAAGAAGAGATAGGAGATGAAGATTTGAGTAGTGCGATAACAAAAGCTTATGAAAAATTTAATGTGGCTGAAAAAATAGGCTTTAAACAATTGCATAATTCAAGTGGAAAGCCATTTATCTTAGCTGAGATGTACCATGGAAGAACGGCTTCTTTCAAGGACTACGCCATGGCATTGGTTGGGCAATTTCTGGACTACTTCTCTGCGAAGCGTAAAACCCGAACCGTTGTACTTGTAAGCACTTACTGCACCCATTACAGAAAGTATTAAATTTTCATGTGAGAATTTGTTGAGGCTATGTCCATGTTATCACTCATGAACATGTTGGCAATTCACAGGTAGCTACTTCAGGAGATACTGGCAGTGCTGCAATGGAGACAGTGAAAGGATTAAAACAGGTTGATATTGTCGTTCTTTATCCCAAGGGGAAAATATCCCCCGTACAAGAATTGCAAATGACATCTTATCTGGAAGACAATGTTCACGTGTATGCTGTGGATGGCACATCTGATGATTTGGACGTGGCCATCAAAGCTTGTTTTCCGAGAGCTAATGTTGCCTCAATAAATTCCATTAACTGGACTAGAGTGATGATTCAAGTGAGATAACCAAGATAAATAATTTTACAACCACCTAATAGCTTTACGAGCCTTTGGTTAAACACTCTCCGTACAGTTGTAAATACTAATGCAGCATTTATGGCAGTAGATTGCTCACTACGTCTACTTTTACCTACGAGAAGGAGAGGAAATCGATATTTTCGTACCAACTGGAGGAGCAGGAAACATCGTATCTGGAGTTATGGCGAGTCTCATGGGATTCCCAATTAATCTCTACTGCGCCACCAATGAAAATGATAATGTCCAAAAGTTCCTAACGGCAGGTATTTACCGAATGGGTGGATCAACTATCCAAACTCCGGCAAATGCTATGGATATTCGATATCCATTAAATGTTGAACGAATTCTCTATCTTTTCACCGATGGCAAAACAACTGCAGATATAGTCAAGGATGATGATGCTGTCATACCCAGTGAACTACAATCAAAAATTTCTGCACTTATTAAAGGATCCTTTACAGCCGAAACATCCCTCATTTATCAAACAATCCTACAATGTTGGAAGAAAAATCAATTTATGGTAAAGTTTCTCAACCTTTACAAATACATTTATGGACGTCATTAAGAAGTGGGCATGAACAGCCGTCTATGTCATTTTCGGCAATCCTCCAATTAGGAAAATCTCAATACTTAATTAATAAATATTTAAGAAAAACAGCTAAAAATCGTACTACATCCACAATGTAGTATGAGATGGAAATATGTCATTTTTTGAGAGTAATTCTATTTCTCCTAGAGTTTTTGACATAGAAAGATAATATTGATCTCCACGGACTTGTAAAATGTTCCCTCACAAAGTTACGATCCATTGTTGCTAACTTTCATCTCTATTGCGGAGATAAATCAGTGTTTTTTTTAAATAAGAGAAATTATGATAGTCAGCGTAAGGATTGTGATTTCCGCAAAGGGGCTACTTAATGAATCTATGAGAATAATGGTAATAATATTAATTTTTGTCGATCCTTTATTAAAGATCTGTCCTCATACTGCCACAGCAGTTGCTTACTTCAATCAACATTCACTTTCAAATCCTCAAAGAAAAACCTATGTAATTTCCACGGCTTCACCATTCAAGTTTCCAGAGAGCCCTGAACAAGTTGGAATTCCTTGTGACGCTTGGGATGGCTTCAAGTTAAGTAGATCCCTTTCGGAAACTCCAAAAATGACACCGGAAATCATGGCAAAAGGCGAAGATTGGTATCAAATTTTACAGCTAAAGATTAGAGAAATTTTAGGAAAAGTGTAAATAATTGACTTTGGTTGGTTACTAAGAATGGACCAAGAGAAAAAATATTTTTTGTTTCAGAGGCACTACATACGGTTTAAAAATCGAATTATTTTCATAAAATGCATTTATTTTCTTATCATTTTCTTACATACAACATATACAGGGTGGCCCAGAATGAACGCACCCCTGGAACTTTCTCTCACTTTCTATATTAATAACTCAAAAACTAGCAACGCTTTTGCAGCCATGTACACATCATTTGAAAGAGGATTATTTTCTTAGTAGAATATGGTGATACGAGCTCTTTAGCTAGGCTAATGTTTGTTTGGTAACATTCAAAACACCAGAAAGAATGTGGAGTCAAGAAAACCAAGGCTTTCGAATTCCATCTGAATTAAAAAGCAAAACGGTGTGTGTTTGGGCAACGATTTGGTATCGAAGAATAATCGGACCGTTCTTTTTTAACGAAACTTGCAACGGGGAACGATACCTGGCACAATGCCCTCATTTTAACAGCAATTCAACGTTTGCCAAATTATGAAGATTTTCTCATTTTGCAGGATGGTGTTCCAGCGCACTTTCGCTTAGATGTCCGAAGATAGTTTGATGACCGTTTTTACCAAGACATAGGCGGCTATTTATTAGGAAAGTTCTCATCAAACACATCGCTGCCCAAATACAAACCGTTTTGCTTTTTAATTCAGACGGAATTCGTAAGCCTGGGTTTTCTTGACTCCACATTCTTTCTGGTGTTTTGAATGTTACCAAGAAAGCATTAGCCTAGCTAAAGAGCTCGTATCACCCTAGTCTACTAAAGAAATAACCCTCTTTCAAATGATGTGTACATGGCTGCAATAGCGTTACTAGTTTTTGAGTAATTAATAGAGAAAGTGAGGAAAAGTTCCAGGGGTGCGTTCATTCTGGGCCACACTGTATAGCATGAGTTTAAAAATGAAGGAAGGGAGGGATCGAAGGATCCCGGAATCTTCACAACCAAATATTTACAACTGGTGGTAGTGACATTTTACAACCAAATAGTGAAGCTTTACAACAAGAGATTGAAACTTTACAATTACATGTGGCAGTTTTGCAACTAGGCCATGTGGTCGTCTTAGAGTATAAACATAAACAATAAGTGACAATAATCTCATCAAATAGACGACAAAATCAATGTAGAAAGCAAGTTTACAATCTGGGGCTCTATGTCTTCCACACGTCTTATTTGTAAAACTGCCGCATGTAGTTGAAGATTCACTCTCTGGTTGTAAAACATTAACCCCAATTGTAAAGATTTGGTTGTGAAGATTCCGGATACCCGTTATGGTAAACTTTTAGTAGGTACTCGTACTTACGCAAAGTAATTTTGATGATTGAAGCAGTTAATTTTTAACGAAATGATGATTACCTTGTTGAAAATTACTGCAATTTTCAGGGTATTAGACTTTATAGGACACTAACTCATATTTATAGGTTCATAAGAATTTGATAAGCTCTCAAGTGCCACGTCATATTTAGGTATAGGTATGAAATGGATCCGTTAAGTACCACTATAATACACCGTCATGCTCCATGTTAACAATTAATGATATTTAATTATTATATGTTCATTTATGTCATGCCATAGCAAACTAATAATAAGTATACCTTTGCATAATAATTAATAATATTATGTAAATTATCTTTATCTCTGAACTCAGCTCTATTATTTTCACCCAGTTGTATTTAGTTGAATGTAAAATAAGAACTACGATGTTAATTTGCTGAATTGTGCAATTAAAAGTACTTTTATGTTAAAAAAGTAGATAATTGCTAACAACATACAACAATCCCATTTTGTGCAACCCGAAAGCATTTAGTAGTATTGCACTATAGTTCTTTTCCCCGCTACATGCTTTTTGGTTGAGAGTAGGAAGGCATCTGTAGTAATTCCTGATATTTACCAGCGAAAAGACAATGTAGTCACAACAGGTGGGAACTTCGATCTGGTCGTGATTTGCAACTGGGAATTTTGCGGTATTTGCACAAATTTTTCTTTACACGCCTTTTTCCACTTCTTACTAACTTTCTTCCATATCAATCACCTATTTTTCCAGACATTTAATTCTTAATCATATCCTTAATTCGGCCTAGAATATTATAATATTTTCTTCAAGAGCTCTCACCTCAGTTATCAGCATCATAAATTCATTTTTTCTGAATACATTTTAGATAAGAAATCTTTGTCAACACGAACACAATGAAATGAAGCGGAAATAAATATATTCATAAGATAGGTATCTAAATTTGGTTGAAAGGCAGACACAGTTTATAATTCGAGTTTGTAATCCTTACATTGGAAGATACTTTGCTCTGTGTTGAAGTGGTATATCTAGATCATGCAATCGTAATCATTTTTCCAACGCCCATAATCAACCTACAGCCGAACAAATCATTCCACTAACAAGTCCATCGTTTCTTTACATCAATTGAGTTTATTTTTATTTTACTTGCCAAATTGACGAATTATGTAATGCGAATTTACCTATCAAACCTCCGGAAGGAAACAAATTAAAGGTTGAGGTAACTAATGAAATGTAGTTATCATTTTTATGCACACTAATAAATTCTCAGATTTTGTATGCTATTAAATTCAAAAACTGAATCGGCTGATTGTATATTAATATGACTATGATACATTTAATTAATGAGATTTTAATTAACGTCTTAATTGTAGACATTTATTTTTAACACTGTTTTAGTTTTTACGATCGGATTTGAAGCAGCTGCTCCAACTATTTTCCAAAATTCGCAACTAATAGCAATTATATTTAACACCTAGAGGTGGTGGTTGCTGTCATCCTCCGTAAGGTTTGTAAAATTACAATTATACTAATAATTTAAAGTATTTTATTTTGTATCATTTCAAGTCCAATGGTCAAGGTCATTATTATTTAATTTTATTGCCTAATCAATGTCAAAAAGCTGAGGGCAATGCATGCAATTTAATGTATTTAAGCGTATTGTTATTAGATATTTGTTATTATATATTTAATTACAGTATAATTCCATTTTCTCTCCTCCTATATGTATTATAGTCCAATTTTTTCCTTTCCCGAGTCACGCCACGTTTCTAATGAGATTAGCGTTAATTCTAATTACAATCCTTAAAAACTTTATTTAAAGCCTGCCTTATAGTAGTGCAATTAAAATAATATTATTCTAACATAACAAGTTTTTTTTAATGTAACGTAATTGCTTTCAAAGAGGATGTAAAGATAATTCATGAGAATACATATAATATAGTTAGGTATTTTCCTTTATGTATAGATAGGTATATATGCATTGTATTAGTAGTTAATATAATTTATGTGTATGCAATACACAAGATCTGCATTTTATGGATACCTGATTGGTACCTATGCAGTATATGCAATGCACATAATAGTCATGGAAGAAACCTGTAATATGTAAATGTAATGGCTAGATATAAACGAGAATTACTAAAGGGTGTATATCGCTCGAACAAAAGTGTAAAAAACAAATTAACACATTTTAACAATAACCTTCAATATTAATGGTAGCAATACAAGCTATATGGATCTGAAAAATGCTTTTTTAAATATTGTTTGTAAATCATCAGACATCTCTATAAATATAAATATGATACTTTTGTTCATTTATCCTATTATCCTATTTAATATCATAGCAGATATTGTTTGTAGCCTCTATAGTATAGTTGTAATATTACGGAGTCTAAATAATAAAAATTATTTTCAGATTGCTTATGATTCTGAAGCGTGAACTAAAGCTATTCGTATTATTAAGTAGCGGTAGCTGCTTTATAGAAATGCCCACTCTGTCTGTCCGTCTGTCCGTCTGTCCGTCTGTCCGTCTGTATGTCTGTCCGTCTGTATGTAATTACGATAACTCACGAACGGTTTGA
>JAAAYG020011246.1:6975-23475 GCA_009936455.2 Tomocerus minor
GTAAACAACTGCAAGTCAGTTTCAAGTGAAATTCAAGTGTGTGGGTCAAACCAAATTAAATAATTCCTTTGTGTATCTACCGCTGCTATTTGCAGTCACAGTCCGTATAATTTGCTGTAAACGCGAAACAGCAGAATTCAATTTTCTTTGTTTATCGTAATATCTGCAGTTTGTTACACATCGTTTTACATGTAATAATCTCATCTTAATAGTTACCGAACTTTGCTGTAACTGATATTACTTGAACTCATTTTATTTCCGCCTTTCATTTAGTTTGCACCGCGATGCTACACACTACAACTGCGTTGGATACAATTAGGAACTGTACTCGTGGAAATGGCAGGTCATATAAAAGTATATAATATTCAAAGTGTCCATATCTCTTTTCTCACCGTGTATCAACGAAAAGTACAGTAACCATTACAGCAATACAATGAAGATTACATAATTTCTCATATCTGATGAACTAACGTTAGTATCCCCTACACATACTCACAGGAAAAGAAATCTTATTTCATAAGGTCATACTTTGTAAATAAATTTGAGAAAAAGATTTCCCACTATACTGTGTTTATATACATAGTCTATTCGGATTACTAGTGTCATTACCTACCTAAATATGTACACAGCCAACGAATTATGTTTTATCATCTATTATGAAGTGTATCTCAGCATAATATTTGATTTTACAATAGTTTTACATAACTACTGTAGTTTCTGATTTGATTAGTTGAAATAATATTAAATGACTAAAGGTTTATGTAGCTAAACCAACATCTAGACTGTGTAAGTCATTTTAGAATAGGATAATGTTTAGATTAGTAAATTGTGCAACGGAGTCTAGAGCTGATTTAGGAAAGAGCAGAAAGAACAAGAAGTTCTTATTTCTTGCTAAGTATCTAAAGGCAATGCTAAGTAACTTTAAGTAAGCATTGTAAATTATAGAGGAGGAAGTCATGATAAAAACATAGGCAAACGAAAGAACTAATTGTTTCGAAAGGTAAAGAGAGAGAGAGAAAGAATGGGAGAAGTTCTTGTTGACTTGACTGGCTTGTCACTTTCGTTGGGATTGAAGGAATAGCGAGAGGAACTAAAGGATAAGGTCTTCTTCCACGCTCCTCTGTCTTTCCTTCCCTTTTGGCTCTTCCACACTATTATTAGTTGTAGCAATGTGCAAACATGATTTCAACAAAGCTTTTAGCATGCACATTAGCATAAGTAGTGAAGGAACATTCTCTGCTCGTTATATATTATTCCTCTCCCGGCTATGTTGCTATTCCAGTCCCTTACTCTCTAATGCATACACATTGCCATGTTATTGCAAGCAAACAGAAAGCAGTCTGTTTTATTCTTATTATGTAACGAAACCAAGAGTGAGACTAACATGTTGAGCAAACACACTATTCCCATTTCTATTGTGTCCTTAATTCTCTTCTCCAGAACACTACAGTACTAACTATATAAGGAATATTACAATACAGATGCACGATAAGAATAGGAAGGAAAAGGGCCAACTGCACTAAAACAGATATTCAGAGAGAGACAAGACAGACCTGTAATAACAGCCCCTTGATTTCCTTCAGTTTTTAATGTACACAGACAAGAAGACATGGTAAGTCACAAAGTAAAGTCAAAATTATGTTTGTGTACACATGAAGACTCGCCTAAAGTGCATATGCATGAAATCAATGCAATGTAGCTACTTATAATGTACTTCTCATGTTTCTAATCCCTTTTATACATTTTTCCATCACTAAACATCAGTATTTAATATAATCAGCCATTAATATGAATAGTAAATGTACTAGAACTATAATGACACAAGAGATGTTAGTTGCCTTGTGCTTTGTGCCTAATGGCTCTGCAAATGTAAGTTGAGACAGACAGACAAAACCAAACCCATGATTTTTCTCTCCTGTCTCCAGAATGTACATTAGCAATACAGAAGACCATATCATTTAGTAGTGTCTATAAAATTGCATCCTATCTCCAATACAACTTAGCAGCTGAAATGAGTGTCGGTAAAATAACAGAAGTGATGAAAGCAAACATTCGCATTGCTTTGTAAGCATTAACTTTAGTCGTTATTGAAGAAACGAGTCCTTGTCGTAGAAAACAGTAAAGATCGTTACAAAACGTTTTTGACGAAGTAGAAAGTGGCAATGGCAATTGCCATTTGTGTTATTAATGTTACAAGAAATATTAGGATTAAAATTAATTTCATACATGATGCAACACCCAGCTACAAAATAATTTCCAATTCAGTAAAATATCATTACTAACATAAATAGATAGATAATACGTCTTTTTTGCCGATGGTTGGACGGTTCAAAATTCTATTGAAATCCAATTGATACCTAAGAATGAAATAGACATTTGAGAAAGAAACTTTGAAGATTTAATGAATCAATTGTTTAATAGTAATGACCTTTTGTAGACAAACAAATTGAAAATGTAATCAAAAAACTTTTGAATCGAGTAAAGCGAAAACTAAGGATTTGACTACAATAAGGGTAAACGAGTTTTTTGTATGTCTATGCTCACCCGGATTTGAATATAATAAACTTCTCTTTGAATAAATTCAGCTATGTCATTTCTAAGTTTGCACGCTAATGAGAAAGGAAAGTTCCGTGTCAAGTCGGATTATAGCAAAAATCATATTAAGGGCAGGAAACTACATGACATTGCGATAGCATATTATGCTTACAAGAAACTATAATGTAAAGATGATTTTGATAGGAGTAGTTAGTGACTTATGAGTTGTGCCAATGCACAAAGTAGACTATCAAATGTAGACACCTTTCTTAATGCCTCTGGTATTTGTCATCTCATTCTTGTATGCAATCAATCAATATTTCCTCACACGTACGTAGCGTAATAAAGCCCTGCTTAATAATAATGATGTGACATGAAAGACGAGCTTTTACTCGCATCACATTACGTCCTTCTATTGTAGTATTGCATAAAAGAAAATAATATGCGTATCATTATTATAATTTATTCTCATTGTATCCGTAGCTATATTAATGTCGATCGACATGACATTTAGAGCAAAATTCTTCAACGTGACTCTGTCCAGAGAGGCTTATATAATATTCGTTATCTAAAACTCACGTAAGTTGAATATAATAAGTTGGAAAGTATAGAATATCCACAGAGAGAGAGAGAGAGACTAATGTTAGATATTGTGGGGGAAGGAAAGCTTTAAGGAGAGCAAACAATGAAGCGTGAGGGAAGCAAGTATTTATTCACGCTATCGGATCCTATCACATCACGTTGCTTGCAAGAACCAAAAAGCAAAACTACCTAGAAGTTGATAGAGAGTAACTACACGACAGATATTGCACAAACACACCACAACACACGTTTGACTTTTCTAAGCTACACACACTCAGCTTTTACATCCATTCGTTTAATGAGGTGCACCGTAACATATCATATTACATTTCAGACACTATCTCTGCCTCTGTCTACTGCTGACTGTGTATGCCCAGTCATTTCGTGTGAGTATACGGCTCTTTAGCTCTAATAATGCTAAATAACGATAAGCAATCCAATCCGCTAACAACGTACAAAAGTCCGAGTTCTCTGTCTCTCATGTTCACCAAATAATGCACATTGTCCAATTCCAAATCAGACTGACTTGTAGAAATTAATCGAATGACATGACAAGATACTCGAACCAGTCATTGCCATCTTAAAAGCATACTTCACGTCACTTGCACATAAACACGCGCACTCACTAGTCACTACATACATGTATATGTTAGCACAATGCAAAAGTCATAAAGCTATATCTTGCATAATTCATCTCATACAATCATGAATATGAATTCATATGAATACCGATTATGTTATATTGATTTCTTCCAAATATTAGTGTACACGACAAAGTATGTAGGTTAGAAATAAGCCATATATCAGCTATATTATATCAAATATGCCGGAAATAGTATATGCTTAATAGTATGTAAGTTATTATTTAAGCATGGCCATATCGACTAAATAGTTTGGAATCGACAAACACATTCATTGGAGCTATTGACAATGTTTTGAGCACTTTCTTGATTATAAAATGAAAGACAGGTATCCTTGGCTTTAGTTAGGACTCGCTCGCCATCAGTATCGTATTTCTATTGTGTTTTTGTCAGAAACACGAGACGAAAGGAAAGGACATATGTATTTGTGTACCATGTACTTGTATTGTACAAATAAATGTGCAACAGAATACAAGGCACGAGTCTCTTCCTTTATTTTAGTTTACTCTGCTACACAAATAAATGAGAATTACTCAGCTGGAACTCAGGGAAAAGCCGGGTGTTATTTAGTTAGTTATGACTTTGTTGTCTTCCTTTGTTATGAATATATGAAAGTTGTAGCAGATTGAGAGTAACTATCAACAAGACTGGTTTTATCTCACTTTGTACTTTTTGGTTTATTCAGGACACTATGACCTGGTGGTGGTGGCTGTGATTGCTGCTAGTCAGTGATATTCTAACACATTCAGTTTTGATATTTCGTATTCATCTGGCGAGCCTGAGTGATTTCTACGTGTATGACACCTTTGAACAAAACTCTTTCACTCTGAATGCTCCAGTCATTACCATCATTACCCTTTTCAATTTCATCTTTTGTGTTCACCTTTACAATTCCGTTCGGTTGACTTTTCCTTTATGTCCCTTTCCACAAAGATCCCTTTTATTAGATTTCTAATTGATGAAATTGATAACTAACGAATAGGGAGAAAATAATTATCAGAGAATTCCACCTTTCATTACAAGTTCTCCTTCAATTTCCTTGTATGGATTTATGCTCCAATAAACTTTATACCTCAGATATTTGTGGAATTCCAACATTTAGCAGCTAGTTAGAATTTTGTGGTTTTTGTCTCGTCTTATTAATACAGTTCTCTCGAAAATTCAGTTTCTAGCAAAAGGGAAACGTATGGAGTTTGTATTATTAGCAAAGTTCTTTACTGTGTGTTTACGCGTATAGTGCGTACACGTCTAAGTCGCCACATGCTCATTTCTAGTTCAGGTATCTTATATTATACTCTTATGGTATAGTAGATGCTATGGAAGTTGAGAAATAGTCGTGATTGGTACTTTGGGTTTGGCCTCTATATATCCTATTCCCAAAAGTAGCGAATTAATCCTCCACGACAGCTCATGGTGTTTGTGTGCAAAAGTTTTAATGAGTTGTCAGGGCATGTACTCTGCAGAGACACCTGATACTTTTCCACTCACTTACTGACTCTCTCTCTCTCAACTCACTCTCCTATTCTGTTTATTAGGTTTTGCAAGTATAGTTCGTTGACAAAGCTATATAAACATAAATAGATTGCCTCTAGTCCATTATATACACTCGCCAAAGAAAAGCCACATCAAAGTATGCAACACCAAACAGGCACTCACTAACTTAGCTTAGTTATTCTCTAGATGAAAACTTGAGTTTGTTTCACTTAGCTTTGCTTTCTCGTCGAAAATAGCAATCCTGAACAAACCTGACAAACTTTCTATCATTGCTGTGTAGTTACATATTCTTATTGAACAATTTTCCTGATTTGTTTTTGGATTCACATATATTAATAAATTGAATATAAAATTGTATTACTGAAAATAAAGATTTACTTAAACAAAATAAAATAATATTGACACTATTATTAAAAAGTGATTTAATGCTGAATTGCTCTAAATTAAGTAATGCATTTAGCTAACAAGTTTTAAGTGACGAGCTACACTACACTCCTATCATTACCATATATACAGAATATTTCTGTTAAAAATATTTTCCGGGCAAAATTAGTTTTGTACAGAATGAATAAATTGTTTCTGCAGTTCTAGACAAATATCTATTTACCTTGTATTAACAAAATTACGTATTATTTGCTATTATTAAATGTGATTGTGTAATTAAGCAAATACATGTAAATTACATTGACACTACTATTTAAAAAATGATTTGAAGTATTACTCTAAATTGAGTAAAGTAGTCATTAGAATTCGAAATTCAGAAAATTCATTGTCCGTATATAAATGTTGACAATGGGAAGTGAAAAGAGTTTTGAGTAGAATTATTAACGGGAGATAAAAATGTAGTGAGTATTTAACGAGGAATTAGTTCTGGATTTATTTAATGGAGTGTATGAGTGAGTGCATATTTTAGAGTAAGTCAACAATAAGGTTAGCTGTCATCTGAATGAAGTAAACTCTTGTGCTTTGATGACAGACATAAAATTCGACATGGCAGTTCTCAGATCTGAAGTGCCTATATGTAGCATTAGTGGATACGCACATCATAATATAAAACATGTCGAAACATTATAAGTACAGATGCAAAAGTATCTTTATAAATGGATTGTTTATAGAGAGAAGAGTAGAGTAGGATTGACTGTAGATTCTCTATTAGCTTATTGGTAGAGAGGAGTTCAAAGTAGAGAGAGAGAACTGCATTGCAGTATATGAAAGATGTAAGGATGATAATAAGCGTAGGATTTACTATTTACATTAGACATGAGTAAAGAGGGAGTAGGTTTAGTTATATTTGGTTATGAGCGTGGAAATGAGATTAGTTACGGCTAGGGCCCTGTGACCAATTGATGATATGAGGTCAGGTCAGGGGAGCCCCATCACAAAAAGTCAAGCAATAAATGCTTTTCTTTAGTTCTGGAGCACACACATACACACGCATTCGTTTTTATAGATATTATGAGGTATAGTATCCCGAGGATGATGATAATAGGAGAATATTTTGCTTTGGCTTCGCTTTACAACGACCGACTGTAGTTTTTTATGGTTATTGTGACTACGGTCCGTTTAAACTGAAAGGGAAAAGGGTAGAAGCAATTTTGTCCAGCCAGAAAATATCCGAGAGTCAGATAATAATGTAATATAGAATAAGTAAAGCAGTATTAAGTAAGTAAGGGTCGGAAAAGGAGGACGCAATCCAAAAAGGCAACTAATGCAAAGTTAAGTAAGTAATTGTATCTCTTTTTCATGGTTCTCACTTTAGCCTTTTGAATAAATTTCAGAAGTCTGGATGGTATGTGCCCTCAGTTTTTTCCTTTATCTGCCATTGTACAGCAGAGGAAGAGTTAAGCTGGCGTGACAGAGTAACACTATAGAGAAAACTCACGTAATGTAAGTAGGTAATGTAGCATAGGAAATGTATTTAAGTAGAATAAATAAAAAGAGAGCATTATTGTGGGGAACTAAAGTATTTAGAAGTAGATGTGTTCACTACTCAACTCACTCACTACTTTTTTATGCAATGGACTACTGAGATAGTTATGAGGAGTATGAGAGACGAAATGAAATCACAAAGAGCTCACAAAATCCTTTTTTCTTCTATTCAATTGAGGAAGATGCATTTCTTTCCACACTCTCTTCACTTCTTTGCTCTCTATGCCTACTTGTTTATCTGAAAGGATAGAACTTAATCCCTAACAAGAACAGAGACATAATGCTAAACGTTATTAGGCATACAAAAGGAAAAATAGAGAATACTAAGATGATGCAATGCTTGGTAAATATCAGGAATCTGCTGAATGTTAAAAACTCCTCTCCTTAAGTTTCCTCTTTGTTTGGGTTAACTTTTTACTTGTGTCGAGGCATAAAAAGCTACTTTGTCTATTATATGAGCTAAGCACTCATAAGTTACAGATAAATGGATGGAATTGCACCACGTCTCACTCATACTCAACCACAAAAGTCAGATTGAGTGATTCTAGGAAAAATATCAGCAAGATCATCATCTGAACACAGCAGATCCTCCTTTGACAATGATATATAAGAGCCCCTTCTACTCACCTCTTTAGCAATCTTCTCTCTTTAGTTGCCCATTAACCAACCTACCTACAACCTACCTATGTAAATAATAGAGCCAGCTAGCTCTCATCCATTACACACACAAACATATTACTCAGAAAAGGGAGTGAGACTTCTCCAGCTTTTATTTTACTTCACATCACTTCAACCCTGTCATGTTCCGTGTCTCTTCCTTTCCTTTCTCCCTGCTTCTATCTTATCTGACATGTCGTGTCCTATCACATCATTTCGTCTCCTATCACCTCATCTAACCATTCGGATCCTATTTCAACAGATTCTCTTTCCTTTCCTTCCCTCTGTCTCTCTCCGTCCTAGTGCTCTACTCATTCCCTCCTATCACCCATTTCTCCGAATCCTTAATCTTTTCCTCCTGTGACCTGACAGTTCAAATGCCCCCTACTGTTACTTTGTCTGCAGACTCATTTCATTTTTTTTAATCTGACCAAATGCAAAATGCAAAAACTTTTCTATAATTGGATCTAAATATTGTCAATATTCATGACCGTAGGAGAAATTACTGGAATTTGCAGTTTACTGTACTGATTTTACATGTAGATGAAATAACTGACATATGTGAGTGAAGATCGATTGTTCAAAATGTAAAAGAGTTAAAACATTTTAAATGCCTGCTATAGATTTTCAGAACATGCAAATATTTATTTAAACATCAATTTGTAGGTCCGGGAATGCTTTACTACATATTTTCGATTTCTTCGTGAGTGTTGAATTACAAACATCAAAATTTGAAATAACGTCTAATTGCTTTGCTAAATAATAACTTATTACTGTCTAACATAGATTATTAGGCCATTACTGTAATTAACTTTTCATATGACATTTGCACGACTATAGTAATGTAGGTACTTAGTTATTCTGGAAAAGTATAGAATTTATAAGTATAGAATACTGACTCGACTGCAATATTTATCATGTCTTGACTGGGGGGATATTGCATTTGAAGGAAAGTGAATTTTGGTTTCTATTCGTATGCTCATTAAAGAAAGTTGTGTAATTTAGATTTGCTCATGTTTAAGTAAATGTAGTCGATTAACAGAGGGATAAATCCTGTCCCTGTGCATTATGGTGGCATGGATTCCATCCCATTGGAATTGGATGCATGCAAATGGGCAGGAGTCGTCGGGGAATGTTTATGGCAGGATCTCGTGTGATAAGGCTGTCCATATTCTCCAGATGCAAAGGTAATAATTAAAGATCAACTAGAGCAGAGAATCGTACGGGATAATTATCACCTTGCTCTTTGGTAGCCACACCATTTCTCAATAAAGCAAATCTTTGGAACTGAATGGCACACCCGCTAGTAGGTAGGTAGGAACTGATTGTGATTGCTCGGAAAGTAAATGTGCAATGAATTTGTATGCTCAGAGAAACTTTTCTTAGAACTCACGTACTGCAACTAAAGCTCTGCACAATAATCCAGTTCTTTCTCTCTCCTATTAGTGCATGGCAAGTCAAAGGAATTATGCGAGAGAGAGAGAGAGAGGAGGCAGACATAAATACCTAATACAAGACACGTAAGGAACAGCTGTGGATTATTGACCGTCGTCCGTAGACTCGTCACTCACTTCATCATCACATCACGGACAATTTACTTTCGGAGCATGTTTCAACCTTTAACCACTAAACACTCTCACATGGCCTAACTAACTAACTAAAGTTAAATGGAAACACATGCCACAAAAACTAAACTCTTCACATATAATATGATATATACCATATGCAATATGCATTTTAGTCAAGATTTAAATCTCTATTATACGTTGAATGCATCTACTAATTGTAAATCTCTCCTAATATAGGTAAATACAAAAGTTTGACTACATTCCATTCCCAAAAATTGACTAAGGATGGGAAAAAGAGCCCAAAAATCCAAATAGGCATATATAACAACCAACCACTGAGAAAATTATAGTCTTGACATATCATTATATGAGATCACATCCCATTTTCCCTTTAACCATTACTCTATTGAATATAAGTGAGCAGATGAAGGAAGGAGAAGAGAGAGAGAGAGATCACTATTTTCTGTATTGAAATTCTTTGGTAGAGTTTAGCTCAGGCCAAGCAACCAAGCTGGGGCCCCGTGCTGAGACAAAGTTTTTGCGATCTCTGTAAATACTCCCTATGCATGTTCTTATTTCACATAAGCTTAGTCCAATCAGACTACAGAGACAGACAAAAAGACTCTGCATTTATATATCATGCAGAACTTTAACCATTTAAGGATCACACTGCGAGTTCAGGCAATTCAACTCCATATTATGTACACTCTACTCTAGTATGAGAGGGATCAGATCACACTAAACTTAAGTAAAGGGGAAAGCAGAAAGCATCGGAGACCCTTTAAATCCGAATGTTTTCCATCTGTATGCCTGTGTTAGCCAATTCAATAGAGTTGTAGTTTTCCTTTGGCTCACTTCACTTACAGTGGAATCCAACTGATTGCGATTGTACTACCAAGTACCAACTACCAGCCTTCTCTCTCTCTCTCTCCCTATATATTTATATATCTATGATAAAGTCATACAAGTAGACAGTAGACACTAAGTAGATATAAATGTAGAGCTTCTCTTCTAACAGAGAGCAGTTTAGTTTAGTTGAGAGTAGTGTCCTGAATGGTCTGAATGAACGGGTGGGTGACAATGACAATTGCCACTGATTGTTATGCAAATAATGCCAAATTTCATTTAGTTTCATTTCATCTCATCCCGTCGAGCTCCATTCGAAATCACCATTCATCCCCATCTCTACTCCTCCCGTACCAACAAACTATGTACATAAATACTGAGGACACAAGGACTTTACATTTATAATCATCCCAGCTTCCTCTCATTGCTTTACATAGTTTTACAATTGATGCCATCACACTGAAGACAAGATGGGGAGGGATTTCAGAATTCAACGCTAATCGCCGCTACCAGACTTTCCCTACAACTCTTTTCAGATATTATACTGCATTTCTGCATTCCCTTTGTTTTCATCTCCTTTACTATCGAAGCTTTCCACTGGAAGAAAATCACAAGATATCTATATTGGATATTATAATATTATGGAATTTTGTTATAAAATAAAAGTCAATATTCATCTATGCAATATTTTATTGTAATTGTAAAAAAAATTCTGCATTCCCTTTGTTTTTAAGTCCTTTACTATCGAAGCTTTCCACTAGAGGAAAATCACAAAATATCTACATAAGATGTTTAATACAATATTATGGAATTTTGTAATAAAATAAAAGTCAATGTTTAGCTATGCTATATTTTATTGTAATTATGAGTAAGATTTTCATTTTGTAAAGCAGGAGAATGTCGCCTAGTCTTTGACTATTGAATCAGAACTTTCGGAACGAAATGAATGTCTCCTGACTGATTTTCTATTATTTAGAGTGGAGAAAAGGAACCTGGATCGAAACAAAACAGGACAGTGAACGTTGAATGAAGGACGGGAACGGGGAGGATAATCTTATTCAAAATTCACAGCATTATATAATCAAAGCTAAATATTCACCTCCTGCTGAGTAAATAACGAGCGGACGAAATTGTTACCTTTCCTTTCTGTCCCATTCCATTCACTAGCAGTTCTCTCCTACTCCAAATGTCCTCAATTCAATTTCCTCCCGAATATTATTTTCCTGTTGATATGCTCTGACATTTATAGAGGAGAAGCCTTTATTCAATTGGATCTATAGACAGTAGCACAAAGACTCATATCCAATAGAATTCTATACAAGTTAATAGTTACGTAATGCAAAGCTCTAGCTTTTAGATTGTTATGAACACATGTGGCATTTTCTATGAGTCAATATCCAGTGTGAATAAGCTAGGAAAATCATTGCTTGTTGTGTCACGTTCAATTGTGTGTATGAACTAACTGACTTTTCTTATAATGTGTGAATGAGTTCCTAGAGAAAAATCAAATGCTCACAAACAATTAGTTGGATTACAGTAAAAGGCAATTTTTGGGAGAATCATCACCAAAATTGCTGGAGCTATTGGATAAACTCTACTTGGTAGAACAGGACAGATGTCGATATCCTCGTTTACTTCCATTGTTCCCTTTAAATCAAAGTGGTTAGGGCTTTGGCTTATCTACATTGTGTCGAGATTTGACAGGCGGTCATTATCACATCACTTGGCTCAATTGTAAATATTGTCTATTTATTATTTGTCCAGAATATTTAGGTAGCCAGATAGACAAGCCTAGAATTTTGCATTATTGTTTGCCTACTGTCGATAGATACACTTTGTAAATCATTTAGTTACAGCATACAGATATGACAGTGTTTTCTCGCAAACTTGGATATTGCATTTAATACTGAAAATAAAATCAATTCAGGTGAATGTTTCGTCACCCTCTTACGAAAGTTATTTTTAGAAATAGGCAATTTAAGCTCCGATTATTTAATGTTAAAATTTGTGATTTAATGTTTTTTGTACAATGAATTAGATCGGCCTTCCACACATCTCCATTGTGTAAACGACAATAAAGAATTATTTTCTTTGTCCTTATAAGAATTGGTAGCAAAATTGATTAAAAAATTCCATCTCATTTCAATAGCCTCAAATAATTTTAGTAGGCATTAATTAATTATCCAATTTTGTCCTGATATAAGAATCTACAGAGATTTTCATCCTTAAATCTTTTATTTACAACTGTAGAAAGTGATAGAGTTCAATTAAACCTGCAGGAAAGTAATAGAGAAAAAGACATAACAGGGAGAACTAATTTTAGTTTAGGATTTCACAGCTTTGCCCCATAAGCTTCCTAACAACCGGACTATTTTCTCATTTGTCCTCTCCACATACGGAAAAGTACGTATATATGCTATAACTCTGAATGAAAAGATATATTATATAGTAGTATATATAAATAGTGTATGTTATCCCTTTTTATTATACTTTGATATAGTATGGTATGCGTAAGGCTCTAAGTGTAACATAAGCTTCTTTCTTTCTCCCTTATAGCCAATTGAAGAAGATTGAGAATTCTGTGCTGTTCATTCCACAGTAAATCTTTGACCGTGCCGGAGGAGATTTCAGGAGGAGATTAGCGTCTTACACTTGACAACCATCCTAAATTGCTTACACACTCAATTTATTTAGAATCCTGGAGTTGCCTTCTTAGTGAGCTCTGTCTTGGCTCTCTCAGAGAGTTCACCACTTACAACAAACTTGTGCAAGACGGAGAAGAAGGAGGAGAGTGTAGACATTTCTCGTCAGAAAAGTGTTGTCATCTTCTTATGCCTTCCGCTGTGGAATCCCCTTCCTTCCCAAACGGAAGTTCAGACAACTCGAGTCAAGAGCCAGAAAAATTTGTCAAAATTCTTTCGTAATTCTTGGAAAATTAGTTTCTCCGGAATTCATAAGTGAATTAGAAATGTATATAAATAGGAAGGGAAAATGGGAAGCTAAGCTAACAAGGTTAATGGCTCTACTCTTTTAAAAATAATATATTCCCATTTTCCCATGCACTATACAAAAATAGAGTAGATATATACAATCTGTACAGTTAATACTCTGATGTTTTCTGCAGTAATTTTTCAATCTTATTTCAAGCCATAACGAGGTTCATCCTTTTCCACAATCTCATTAGCACTGTTAATTAATGCCCGGAGCACAGCATGATTATCTACGTGCGTGTAGGTACTGAACTTATTCTGCATTAGCTAATGGAAATTCTTATTTATTTTTGTGGTTGCATTTGTTATCCTCGTGAAATCTAAGGGATCCATTCCCTCATTACGCTTATTACATATCTGTCAATCACATTTACCATTGACAGCAGTCAGCAGACTTACTAGAAACAGGTAAACTGCTACAAATACCTTTTTCTCCTTACCACACAAGTTACCACGACAGAACAAACAGGTAATATTTACCTTTCTTAGCTTTTTTCTTTATTCTTGACAAGAGAACAATGAGAAAAGCTCAAGTGTATCCACTAACTAGAAAGGCATTGTGAGAACAATGTGTCTTTTATCATGCACATGCACATCTTTGCAATCTCCATGTAGTATTCTCTTGCATTTAACGCAATTTAGCACTCAAGTGAAGAAAAGAGAAGAAAATAGGAAAAATTTACACAATTTACGGAGTTGTGGCTTGTAATCCTATATGTACACACACACAGTGATGAATGCATCTGGACAATAAAGATATGCAATATTCAATGCCCCAGTACACAAGCGAGAATATCCTGTTGCAGAGTGCAGGTAAAATAAATGGCTATTGTCAATAGGAGATTTCAACAAGAGAAGGGACACCTACGATACGTGGGCAGATAAGACATTCGTTCGGAGAACGTGTGTGTGCACGGTTCGCATGGGAAAATTGTTGAAACTCTAAACGGTTGGAGTTGAGTGACGGAAAGTGCCCTCACCTAAAGAAACTAAGGGAAAAATTCTATAGTTTCTTTAAAGTGAGCTGACTGACACAAAGTTGAGTGAGTACTCATGAAAATCACCAGGAAATGTAATACATTTGAACAAGGAATATAGAAAAGGCTAGTCACTAGTCACTACTCATCCGGCTGTTGCATTTCTGTTTTATTTCTTTACGAAACCACCAAAGGTTAAAATAGCAGTTTACTTAGGTTAAAGAAAACCTTATTAGAATTACGGAGATGGAGATTTCATTATATTATTGTGCATGAAGAATTGTGGCTAAAGAATGGGCAAGGCTAGGCGAGTCTTCAAGACAACAGACCTCCAAGGGATTTGAGGGAGGAATTTCCAAGGAAGATCTTATTGTCTCCCGCTAGGCAGGAGGTACTTCGAGGGTCATACCAAACACAGGACACTTTTTTGCTCTTTATCAACGGGGACTCTATTTAGACACTTTGAGAATCTCTCAATCAACTCACAATCAGAGGCAGGAGTCCTTACCTCCAAAACATTCTCTTGAAAAACGTTATTGTATGATATTTAGAGAAAAGGCCTTCATTATTATTATAGTCTGTAACGTATGACTATTATGGAGGTAGGCTGGCTCTTTTCCAAATTGAACTGCCCAAGCTAGTTAAACTCAATGGAAATCTAGAATAGAATAACAATCTGCAGGAGAGACATGCACAGCCTCAAGAATTCATTTTCAAATCAAAAGACTCTTGTACAGATACACCAAAGTTGGAGATATGGAACTGAATTCCCTTTTTCATTCAGACTCAACAATCTTACGTAACCTAGCATAACATAGCAATAGCACGAGAGAGAGAGAGAGAGAGAATTATCATCATCAGAGACAGGACAGACTCCTCAAAGCATAATCAAAGATCTGCTCTTATTTCCTCGTCTTCTCTTCAATCTACTCCAGATTCGTTTGCCTAAGTTCTCTTCTAACATAAAGATACACAGTGTACACGAAGGAACTCAGCATGTTCTGTCTCTTCCCTTTTCCCTCATCATAAAATACGAGTTGTAGATAGAATAGATTTCTAGTACACAATGGAAAGGAGGCAATTTAAGGACAGGCAAGGCAAACCCGCATTTTTTCTCTCCCCAGTTTCTTCAATTGCCTCCTTTTCACATTTTCATTAGATTCTGTTGAAAGTGGGCTTGGATCCCATTGGAATTGGACATGACACGCCAAGAGTTTCAAGTCTGACCAAACCAACGAAAATATAAAACTAGAGCCGGCTGTGCTACAAAATTTCTACCTCTTATAACAATCTTTCATAATCAACACAATTTACATTTCCTGCTTATACTCAACAATTCCTATTGATATGAGAGAGAGAGAGAGTACCCATCCCATAACGTTTATTTCAACTGCCCCTTGTACATTTTGTTCCATTTGAATGCATTGCAGTTGCTTGGTGTAATTTTGAACTGCTAAACACTCGACACAGAATAGTGTCTTTATTTTTGTAGTCTATATACACTATATTGTTATATCCGCAGAATCGGCACACTCCTCTAAAGAAACAAAATGTATTTATTATGTATTGCTTTCCTTTCTTGCCCTGCCCTTACTTCCCTATGCATAAAGTGGGAATATTATGTCTCGAGTCGAAGTTTTCGTTTCGAAGCGTTTATTTTCTGGTGGTCACTCAACTGGACTGCCTGCCTCTGTTTATCTATTTACAAACGAAACTGAATTAGTGACTAATGGTTGGGCAACACTTGCGAGACTTGCAACACAATGAAAAGCACACACTCACTTCGTCTCAATGTGAATGGTGAGGAATGTAAGGAAAGTCAGAAGGGTATTCTTTTTAGCCAGCCCTGCCTGTGTTTTCATTGTCAATTGTGTAACGAAACGTAACGTAAATAAAAAGACATACATACGCTGTGCACACGGGAGCAATAATAACTGAAGTGAATGGGGAATAAAATGAAACTAAATTATCACACAGTGAATTATTGCCTGCTCGAGTTCAGTCAGTTCACTTAAGTCGAGATCAGAAAGACTATGTGAATGGGGTTTTGGAAGAGGGAAGGCGTGAAGGGCCCTTCTTGCCTCACTGATTTCCAATGCATTATAATTGGTTTGTCAACTGAATTCCTCTTCTACATCATTATTTACGAGAGTTCAGAGAGACAGACAGACAACAGAGCAAAATCACTTTGTACAATCCACACAGCATCAAGTCAATGACTAAATGAATGGACTTCACAAACGAACCAGCACACTTTTTCTATTTATCTCATCTGCCATTA